>JANTNT010074546.1:0-11649 GCA_024752375.1 Entacmaea quadricolor | reverse complement strand
GCACTGAACATGAATGTCTCTCTGTCCCTGAGAGTGTCATATGGCACTGAACATGAATGTCTCTCTGTCTCTGAGAGTGTCATATGACACTGAACATGAATGTCTCTCTGTCCCTGAGAGTGACACGGCACTGAACATGAATGTCTCTCTGTCCCTGAGAGTGTCCTATGGCACTGAACATGAATGTCTCTCTGTCCCTGAGAGTGCCATGCCATATTACACTGAACATGAATTCACTCTGTGCCTGAGTGTGTCATATTGCACTTTTGTCAGTTGCTGTTTGAACCATTAAATCTCTGACAATTTTCGTCCAGGCCCTCCAGTGAAGAGTACATTGCAATCAGGTAATCCTAGGGGTTAAAGGGTTAAACAAGAGGATATACCATGAGAAACTACCAAATATTTTGTTAGATATCTCTTAGAAATACATCCGAAGCTTCAGTATTTAATAGGTTTAACTTATATCAATATAATTATAATTTAATTTCAGCTTCTTCTAGATACATTTCTCAGCACTCCCTTACTGCAAGAAAAACTGGCAGAAAATATCAACAAAGTTGTTGGAAGGTAAGAACACAATGACATTATAAACAATGTTTCATATTTTTAAAAAATTAAAAAATCATCGTCCTTGAGAACCTAGGGGTAAAATTCTGTTGCTTGTTTCTTGCTTCCAGAAGAAATACTCCTGGGAATAAAGTTTGTTAGACCCTTTTCTGGAAGTGGCATTTTTTTTACCATTATATCAATTTGTCTTACTATACTTGATGATAATTGGTCAACCAATCAAGAAAGAGATGAATTTTGAGTTCTCGAACAAGGTCTAACAGACTTTGTGCCCAGGGGTATTTCTTCTGGAAGCAAGAAACCAGCAACAGAATTTTAATTCCAGGTTTCCAAGGATGAAAAATTATTTAACAATCAATATTTCCAATTTGATCTTTAAAAGCTGCTTGAAAACTGCCTCCTGGATGTCTTGGTTGAGCATCAGTCTGTTTTGAACCCCAGCTGGACCTACTCAGTTCTTAAAATAACTGAGGAGATGGTGCTGCCTTAACTTTGTAATTACATCTACAAACAGTTAGACTTTTGAGTGGCTCAGATGATCACATATATGGTGGTCCAAGCTCTCCATACTTTAACCAACTAACCATTATTGGGGGGATGAACCACCTAAGGATGTAAAGAAGCTCTGGCAATGACTATCTTTACCTTCTGAGTTCTGTACTAATATGTTCTTAATGGGATTTGTGGAGTAGTTAAAGGGATTTTAAGAGGATGGGATTTGGTGTTGTGCCTAGTAAGGGATCTTAGGGCAGATTTCATATGACTGTGAAAACTCACGGTATGGTCACAGTCACGGCACAGATTTCTCCAATTATACATAGTAAAACATTACAACATCAATGTGTTACATTATGGAACACTCAAATGGCTTCTTTTGCAAACCAATTGCAAGGTGTGCGCTCAGATTCTCATCCAATCACAATGCTTTGACACGCCATTGTATCAAGGCACGGCATGGTACTACATGACATGGCACGGCACGGCACAGCCGTGTTGACACTGTCTGACGCAGCAAACCTTTACAAAACCCAATCAAAATGTTGTATTCAGGACACAGTCATGGCATGGCACATTCAAGACATACTTTTTTCCACTGTCATACAAAATCTGCTCTAAGTCTTATTGTACTGTCTCTGTCCTTCAGGTGAATCAGCAAATAAATAAAATAAGATAATATTAGTGATTATTTTATTTCAGTTCAAAGCAAAATGAGTCTGAACCAGAAGTTGTTTTAGAAACAAGCCAAGAACTGTCCAGTAAAGAAGATACATCTTCCAGTCACCAGGATGAGGTAAATGGTGTCTGATCTGTACTTAAGGGTTAGAGACTGATTTGACTGCTTTAATTGGCCAATATGTGCAACCAACTGCCTGTAGAATAGACAAGAAATCCAATGAAGCACGAGGTGATAGTTGAGTGCTGTATGAAGAATTTTGAGCTCATTCTACAGCCAGTGAGTTTGTTTATTGGCTAGTAAAGTGCAAACAAGAAGTCTTTAAACCCTTTTAATATTCAAATTGAGTGCACAGCATTGGAAAAATTACATACATGTACATGTGTTTTTTAAATAAAAAAAAAACACACACACAAAGAAAATATTTTAAAAAGCACTTTCAGTAATGTCCCAATTTGACAAAGCGAATAACGTTTTCTAAGATTTTTTGATGGTGATGTTGATGTTGATGATGATGATGATGAGTTGTTTTTCACATACAGTAGGACTCCTGATACTCATAAGATTTTTTTGTCTATTTTTTTTCAAGCCACAAGTTCCAGTGGATGACATATTAAATTTAATGGAGGCAGATCCAGCATTTGAAGCTCTATTTGGTTTACTATCAACAGGGGAAGCCACAAATACTGGTACATTATTTACTGTCATTCTACTCTAACTGTGGTCACTTTAGTTCATTAACAAATCAGATTACAAATCAAAAACAATACAGTTTGAGTTAATATACCAGCAGTAATATGATACCAATGTGGTGGTCTAGTGGTTAGAACGTTTGCCCCAACAATCAGGAGACCGGAGTTCAAATCCCGGTTGAGTCATACCAAAGACTTCTATTAAAAATGGTACCTACTGCCTTCTAGGTGTTCAACGTGTATAGAGCAGAGTAGGGAGTTAAAATGCATAGTTACCAGTGGACTGACCCCCCTTCTGTAGCCCTGACTGTGAAAGAAGATGCGTGACTTACATGTAGGGTTATAGAAACAGGGATAGGCATTGCCCGATATGCCACTTGGCATGGGAAGGACTTTAACTTTAAACGAATATAATACAAAGGATAAAGAAAGTTTTATTTATTAGACATTTGCCTTTAAATTATAAAAAGGCTAACCTTAGTAACACTTTTTAATATTCTTATTAATTTTTTTCTGATCTTCGTAATTATTTCAGATGCAGTCAAAATGGCTAGTCCAGCCAAAGCATCCCAAGCTGTTACGACATGTTCCTATACTGAACCTATATCTACAGGAAGCACTACCAGTAATGTACACTCATCAACTGTATCGACTGGATGTGCTAGCAGCACTTTACATTCCTCATCTTCTAATGATCTATCAGGTATGTGTGTGGCTTGTCAACTTGCAGAGGGTTCAATAACATTTGAAGTAGGTTGATGGGTCTAATATGTAGGTGGCTGTGTGCAATCATTTTACTGCCATTTTTAATTATTTATCAAGACTGTTGATCACAAAGTAGCCAGTGATATAAGGTTAAGTATTCGGCAATGGAACGCCGGTAGCCGCCTTCTATTGAACCCTCTGAACATGGGTTGCATGGGTGGTGTGTGCTGTTAATGCGTCATCTCTCACCGCTGCAAGTCCAATGGGCTGGGTTGCTGGTTCAAGCCCTGTGGATGCCATGTGAATTGAGTTTTTTGAAGTGTTGTTCTCTCCCTTGCCACAAGGGTTTTTCTCCAGGTTCTTCGGTTTTCCTCCCTTCATAAAGGCTCGTTTATATGAGCGATATTTGCAGTGTGATTGTCGCGCGAGAATCGCAGATATTCGGTTGCAGCTTGGAAATCGCTGTAAACAGCCGGTGATTCTCACATGATGATTGCTACGATAATCACCGGCTGTTTACATGAGTGATTTCCATGCTGCAACCAAATATCTGTGATTTTCGTGCGACAATCGCACTGCAAATATCACTCGTGTAAATGGGCCTTAAAAATCAACATGTGAGTTGAATGTAGGGACCTTGAAAAACTTTTCCATATAATTTATTGTCATGACTTAATGTAACTTGATTCATGGCTGGATATTTTTTGGTTTTAATTCTGAATACAGTTTTTAACCCTTGTAAAATATTATTTAACTATAAAACAGTGTGGGAATAAATTTGAAAACATTATACACACAAAAAATTGCAAAAATCTAAAAGAGTAGAGAAATATTTCCAGAATCAACCTAAGTTATTATCAAGCAAAGAAAGAACACAAGAGTGAACTCAAGAAAATAAAACATAATGGAAGTTGTACATACCTTAGGGAGATGCAAACTAAAGATTAGCACTGAAAAACTTAAGAACCAAATTCAGTGATAATGTCCAAAATTTTTGGTGACTGTAACTCCAAGTATGCCCTTGTCAGGGCTCATGCCAAAAAGGTCAATTTTGATGTATTTTGGATTTAATTGTATTCTAATTCCACCTCACTTTCAAATTCAAACAGCAACATCAGTGGTAACAGAGTCTCTCCTGTTACTTGCCAGAAGTCCTTCAAAATTTCCAACACCAACATCTGTAACTAATTCAGTGGAGAGTTCACCAATCATTTCACCAAAGGAATTGACCCCAGAGACTGTGAATAAACAGCACAAAGACAGTCCATTAAATACTTCCTGCAAGGATGGTGTTTCAGCTTCAGGATTAAGTAGTCTTGTACATGTGCGCTCACTTCAGTTTCAGGAGGAAATATCTACTGCATCTGCAGAAAAACACAAGAGAGCAAAACCTGGAAGGCAAAAGAGAAATTCTTCAAAGACAACTTCAAGTAAATCAGGTACCTTGAAATCAAAACACAGTAAGACAGGAATTGGTGAAGGTGGTGTAAAATGGAAGCAAAGACCTCTAACACCTAGGAGTAGTAGGGCTGTATCTGAAGGTGTGGGGAACATTCCTGGATCTGTTACAGGACAGTTTGCATTTCCTGCACAAAAAGGACCAAACATTGCAACCAATATTGATGTATCAGCTATCAAGCTACTGCAGTCATTTTCTTGCTTGCAGACAAATGCCGATGGAAGTAATGGGAATGGAATGGGAATAAAAAAGCCTCAAGGAAATACTATGCTTCAATTGTTACAAGATGCCGCAATTCACCAACAAGGTCAGGCAGCATCATCTGATCCACTAAAAGGTCCTTCACTGAGTTCTTTAACATCACTTCATGCACAGGGAATAGTGCCGAAAAAACCATTTATGACAGTTTCTAATGACTCAATAAAGCCAGCTCCATTGTTAAAGAATTTGTTGAGTGCACCCAAATCAACAGCTCAAGTCAATGGCTCAAAGGAAATGAAGCAGGCTACATCATTGAGGCAAATATCTCCAATACCTTTGAGTAATCAACAGGGGGAAATACAGAAACTCCTAGTTTGTCCAGCAAGTAAAACGTGCTCAAGTATAGAATCTCAAAGTTGCAGTACCCCATTGCAGTCGACTTTAGTTCAGCCATTACAAAAACATTCTAGTGTTCAGTCAGTTTCAACTCCTCAGTTATCATTATCACTATCATGTGGATCATCATCATCATCATCATCATCATTTGTGTCGTCGTCATCACTTGTGCAATCTTTGTGTGCAATGTCAGCAGAAACAATGGTATCATCAACACTGCCATTGTCATCATCAACATCAACACCATTATCAAGTTTGCAATCATTAGCATCATCAGTATCATCAACATCATTACCACAGACATATTTGCAATCATTATTGTCATCAACATCGACACCATCATATTTGCGATCATTACCATCATCAGTGTCATCAACATCAACATCATCATCGTATTTGAAATCATTATTGTCATCATCATCATCATCATCATCATCCATGGCACATGTACTGTCATCATTTCCATCAAGCAGGTTACAGATAAAGGATTCTAACTTACCTATATCTGTAAATCAACCATTTGCTAACTTATCTTCAACCCAACAACATATCCAACCTAACTCTATCTATACTCCTACCACCACAATACAAAGCACTGTTCTTCCTAATTCTTCTACAAGAGAAAATATTATAAATGAATCTAAAAATCAAACAAAGCAGAACTCCCAAGGGATTACCACACTGGAAAAGCCTCCAAGCTCTGTAGTCATGACAACAGCTGAATTGCAGGGGAAACAAATACCTGTAAGACTAGACTCAAATGAATCATCACCAACATCACAGAATGCCGAGGAGTGCGTTTCTGGTTTCATATCTGGTTTTGAAAGCTTCTTGGGTGATATTCAACGATGTAGCAACCAGGAAACTTGCACTGTACTTGGAAATAACATGGTCTCTGAAAAATTAATTAAAACCTCCAAGGACAAAGATCTTGATTGCTCAAGTCAAAAGTCAAGTATAATGGAAAATATTTATAGCAATAAAGAGATGAAGAAAAAGAGTAATACCTCAACAAATTTAGATAAAAATGTATGTAATGGTAGCAATTTTAGTGATCAAGAGATTAACGAGGAGAGGAGAGAAGTGAAGCATAGTGATGGACGCATGTCTTGTACTGAGGATAGGATAGCAATGCGGCAGGCACAAAAGAGACCTGCAGACCAAGATTTAAAGGAGAATAAGGTTAGTCATATATTGATAAATTAAATATAGACCTCACAGGTTTTAATAAGAATAGAGTATATGATGCAAATGATGGTGATGATAAAAAATTGATGAATCTGATGATAATAATGATGGTCTTTACTGATGGTTTTGGTGGGTGATCCCATTGATAATTTCTCTAAATTGATGGTAAATATGTCTTTGTATTGAAAACTTTAAGTTAGTTATTTTTTTCTATATTTCTTACAGCCAAAAAAATCAAAGGGATCTAAAAAGGTAAATATAAACGTTCTCTTCCTACCTAGTTTGAAAAGGAAATATTTCATCCTCAACCACCCACCACCACCTTGTCGTCATCCTCATCCTCCTTCTATAATACTAAATGACTGTCTTGTTTGAAAATAATTCATGGGGTACAATCACATGGCTAAGAATCCCTTGGGATGTGAATAACAAAGATGCAACAGCCATGCTGTATGATAAAACAAGCGAAACTAATTGGGAATGGTTTGTCATCAGTAACCATCATGGCAGCTGTGACGTAATGTGCACTCCAAGAATATCATAGTTCATTCAACTGAACCTTACATTACTGATTTTTGTTACTGATCTGTTGACTAAGCACAGTTTTTGCATCATCTCATGCTGTCAGCCATGTTGGATGGCATGACAATAGAATGTCTTTCCCTTGAGGAATTGAATTTTGACATGAAAAACTCAATTCTTCAAAAAAAAAAAAAAAAGAGATTTTGGTTATCATCCTTTGTGGCTGCCATCATACAATGGTGCAAAACTTCTGTCTGCTGAGCATGTCTGTTCTGTTGGTTATTTTTGGTAGCCAGTACCCTGGCTATATCTGATATAATTAGTTTTACACTGTAATTATTGGTACAAATACAGGGCTTCAAATAATGGCTGGTAAACAGACATTTGTCCAGACAATGGTCAAATACTTTTTTTGAATGGCCATGTTGTAATGACTTTTCTTTCAAATAATTTTTATTCAAAGCCAATTTTGTTTTAATCTTAATAATTAAATTTCTTTGCCATCCACAAATAGGCTTTGACCAGCCAATGCAATGCCGTTATTTCAAGTCCTGAAAATAAAAAAACTTTGATTTGAAAAAAATTCTAATTAAAGATGTCACTTTTTCTTGTTTAGAAATCAAAGACAAAAGCATTGCCCAAGAACTTTGATGTAGAAAAGTTCCTATCAAAACTGCATTACGTTGAGAAGTAATTATTGATCAAGGACTTGACAGACAGCTTCATATTGTACAGAAAAAATTTTTTAAAGAGAAAGTATTATATTTTACAAAAAGACTTTATCTTAGTTTTAATTTTACACTAGTGGTTTTGAACACATTCATTGAAATACAGAATTTATTAAATTTTAAAGTGTAAATAGATATAAATAATACTTATTATATATTAATAACAATTATGCAGAGTTTGTAATTTTCATGTTTACTGATTGTTAGGAGTTTTTACAAGTTGTTTATTGTTCTGACTTAGGGTTTCTTGTACAAAAACATCTGAATGCTTATCAGTAGACCTTTCTCCAAAATGGCTGCCGCTCATCAGCATAAATTTTTTTCAACCTAAGACAATGATCCCTGAAATATCAAAGAGCATGTTTCACTTAGCAACTGTGCAAAAGTTGAGAAAGTTCCAATGAAAATCTGCAGAGATATGATTTTTTTACATTTGTAAATTTTACAAAGAAATGTATGGTTGGGGGTATAGCATATACCGTTACCCCCAGACATACGTATCTGTAAAATTGACAAATTAAAAAATAAAATCATACTCTGTGGATTTTCATGGGAACTTTCTCAGGTTTTGCACAGTTGCTAGGGGAACATGCTCTTTGATATTTCAAGGATAAATTAGATAGATATCCTTTAGGAGTTTTAAAATCTGTATGCTACATCTATGAGCAAGTACTTCTGATACCTTTTGGGGTAGGGGACCGGCCATTATTTACTGGGAGGGGGTTGCTGGTGCATTTTGATTTTCACTTGCACAAAATTTCTGAACCCCTCCCCCAAAAGTGCCCTTTGTCTCTCTTAGCCCCATCCTTTAAGAAGCATAAAAAATGCTACCCCCCCATCTATTTGCACCAGCCCTCCTCCCAGTAAATAATGACTGGTCCCTAATTTTAAAAGCTCTCTGCACACCTGATACTTTTATACTCAATGGAAATCACCAAACTGTGGAATTTTTGTTTAGCAACCACACCCACTTTTGTTGATTGTTTTGTAGTTTATTAAGGCAGGTAGAGATTTTATCAGAAGACATGAGAAGAAAAATTATCAAGAATATAGTTGAACAGGGTGGAGACAATGTAACTTATTATTTTTAAGGATATTTTTAAAAAGAAGATCAAGTATGATACCTTCAGAAACTTCTTAAGACTAGACTAAGTTGTATTACTGGAATTTATCAACAAAAGTGGGTGTGGTTGACATACAAAATTTGGTCCCATTCCACAGTTTGGTAATTTCTGTTGTAGGAGTCTTCCCCCAGGCACTTTAAGTCCTGGCAAGATGGGCTTTTTGAGTTGTACAGAGTGGTTTATTGTGAAATGTGATTTGTTGTAAAAGTGTTTTTTAATTGGAATAGATGTCTTATCTTTTTATTAAACGTTTGTTTAGCAGTAGATTGTAATTGTTTTATTGTGTTTGAAAAGAATGAATTAAAACTTAATTCTGCTATTATTGATCTTTTTTATCTTCAACTTTTTTCTCCCCCTTTAGCATTGGAAAAGCTGCAATACTCACTCCCATACATGCAATAACTACTGATATTGTACCTGGGCCATATACACTATACTCAAGTGCAAATCCTCCAAGCAAAGGAGACAACATTCTAGCAAATGATAAAAGAGAACTGCCCACTCCAAGGAGGACACCTCTTTCATCTTTGTGTCCTCTTGTCAGGGTAAGGTTTGTAATACAGACTCTGGAGACTGCCGTCGAGAGTGACAAAGGAGATATAAACATTAATAACACCCAGAGATCAGGGGAATAAGTTATGCAGAAGATACAACTTGTCATTAGCACTGAAAAATGAAATAATGCTCTTGAGTCCTTGTGATTATAAAAAGACATGATGTAACCTACTAAAACCCCACAACTACCAGAAACTATTCCATTAAAGGACATGATATAACCATTTGTCTTGGGTGTAGTTTGGTAACGATATTCAAGCATAGTGGTAAAGTTACTGCGATATAAGATCATAGAAAACCCAAGAAGAAAACGCAACATCAAAATATCTAGCATTGAGCCCAGAGAATCAATTTTGAGAAAATGAATGAGTTTTGAAAATAAAGTGTCAGCTGATGAAGTCTTAGGTTTAGTTGCCTCAACTTTATCCTTTTTCTCTTCACTTAAAACAAAGCTTTCATTGTACTTTGGTCCATGTATCTTAAAGTTATTGCCATCTGATTTCCCTCCTAAAAGTTCCTCAGATTCATTTTGCACAGCTGTGTCTTTTAAAATAGTTTTGTTACTTTCTATCCTTATCATAAAGCCAGCAAAAGCAGCCATGAAAAGAAATGTAAGACATTGCAATGTCATGACAGTTAAGAAGCCATTCTCTGTCATTGCAAGATGTCCACCAATAACAGGGCCGACTACAAACCCAAGGCTACAAATGGCATTGAAGTTTCCAAAGACCTTTGGCCTTTCTATTGCTGCAGTGACATCTGCCAGACAGGCTTTACACAGACCTAGAGTTTGTTTAAATATACCTGGAAGAAAAGAGATAAATATTAATGGCTATTGATTTCAAGTTGGTTAGTGTTTATTGTAATTTTAGGGACTGTCAATTAATTATATATGACAGAGAGTGGTTTGTAAAAAAGAAATGGGGGGACAATTTTTTCCATACTTTCAATATTACACTTCTAATATTTTAGCTAATATAGATCTACACTTTTCCCTATCAACTGCTATCTCATAATGCAATAAAACCTTCCCCAAAGCTTCAGAAATGAAGGTAAAGGATCATTATGTCTTTGGTTGAATGAAAAAAATTATGCCAATGAAGCCATTTTGGAAAAGGGTCTATTACTAAGGCAGCACCTAGGTTTCAACCAGACACTTTTTGTTAAAAAGCTTTATAATTAACTCTCTCATCTTCCCAACTGGACCAATCTCAAGTGGTGACTGGACGCTTCCTGAGTGATAGCTATGGCTCTAGACAATGGCAATAATTTTCATGGTACTGTATGTAGTATGGTATATAAAATGAAGGAATTACTCAAAAATATTTACCAACTGGAATTCTTGCCAGAGCAAGCAGAATAAGTGAGTTTGCAAGACCCACAAAGAAATATGCAATTCCTGTACCAACTAGTGATATCACCAGAACTTTTTTTCTTCCTGAAGTATCACTGAATTTACCCTAAAAAAGAACCACCAAACACTTTTATTTTAAAACAAATAGAATTCATTATTATAGCCTGATCTACATTTCTGCAACCATGACAACACAAGGTGTGTTTATGTTTGCGTGACCTTGCTGTCATGTCACTACCTTGCAAGCCATGTTCTTTTAAATCAAGATGAGTGTGAAGAATTTATGAAGACTTAAGTCTTTTTGCTACTAGCTCGCTTGCTGGGAGGTAAGAGGAAACTCTTTTCACAGGGTATTATATCATTAGGCTTTATTTTTTTGTCCTTTGAAAATTTCATGGGCTTGGCAAGAAATGAGCAAGTTAAATATACTTACAATTAGTGGACTGGAAAAAAACTGTATTCCTCCATATATAGATCCTTATAAAGATATAAAAGTAAAAATCTTTTAGAAATAGTGTTCTAATAAGTTGCCATGGAAACCTAAATAATGGGTTAAGAGAAACCTTAACCTATTTTTTGAAATGGCCTATTGTATTGTCTAACCACAGGCAACCCAAGCTATAATTTAGTGATTTTCCTTGTGGAGTAGGGGAGAGCGGGGAAGAGAAAGAAAAAAACACTCTAATCACATAATAAACATTACAACTTTCCAGGCTAAGGTTTGTATATTTTAATCAATTTTTATCATTTAAAGAATCCTAGTCAGCCACAATGCATTTCGCGCCTATGTTTTGTTTACAACTGGATATTTGCATTTATGACCGTGAGAACAACTGAATCTGATTGGTTGATGACATAATGATACAACATTAGCCAATCAGATGAGACTGTTCTCACGGTTTGTCGCATCAGTTATTTTTTGAAAAATCTTGTCATGCCATATTCAACTGATAATCTTGGAAACATGGAAGGTCATTCTTTAGA
>JANTNT010074435.1:0-11654 GCA_024752375.1 Entacmaea quadricolor | reverse complement strand
TGATTATCTCAGACCTCTCATTAAAAGAAAACCTGAACACTTGATTCTCCACGTAGGCACAAACGATATATGCGATTTAACATCCCGTAGTGTTGCTGGTAGTCATTGTTTCCATAGCAATGGTAAACAAACTTATCAGTAAACAGTTTTTCCTAAATATCTTCTGAAATTGGGCAGCTCTTGAAATGTGGATAATTACAGCATAATCTACACTTTTTATACATTTGATTTTGAATAAATCACTGAAAAGAATATTATGCTGAAAAGCAATTTATTCAAAATTAAACATAAATTTTGATAAGTATAATTTTAGATGGTGTTTATTGTGAATCTTAAGTGCATACTTCTTGTAAAGATCAATCAAACATCAATCTACATTTATAAAATCAAACGGAGGAATTATTAAGAGGTTTAAAACACTTTCCCCACTTTTTCTCCTCAGAATTCACTTTCCAATACTTCTAAGACAGAGTTATAATGCTAACACCCCATTGCTAAGAAGGCTCTACTTGCACGTACTAAACTAATACTACTAAGCATACAGCATGGGATTGGCCTTCTAAAATTAACCCTCCATATCCATAAACCAGGCTACATTACAGAATAGCCATAAAAACATCTGCTATTACATGCATCGGTTGTCTTATGATTATATCATACACGTATCAACTACTCACCTGTATCCTGTATTTCATTCATTTAAAAGTACAAGAAAGGTGAGTATTTCTTTGTAGACAGGTGTAAGCATATGAGAGTTCTTCATAATGAGAGCAATTGCTGTGAAATACCAACCACAGATGGGTTAGCAACCTGCAAACAAAGCATGCTACAACATGTATTGTGAATCTTGATTGCACAAAACTCATGTTTACAAATACTGCAATCTCCTTAGGAATCAATGGCTGTGTTCACACTACCACAAGTTAGATCAATTCAGATCGATCGCACCCAATTTAGACCGTTCAAACATGCAGTTCGATTGATCGCGAGCAATCCAAATTGGACTGGCTCTAGAGGTGGTTTATTTTAGATTGATCTAAAGTAAATCAGTTTAACTGCTAGAGTGAACATATTCAATCACAAACAATCTAGCTCCAGTTTTTTTTTTTTTTTACCACAGTCAGCTCAAGCACTATTTTTGAAAAGTTCGACATTGCAATCAATTTCTTTGGGAGAGCAAGGGAGATATCATAAAAATATTACAAACACATGCACAGACAAAAACAATAAATATTCAGTAAAACACATTCTTATGAATGTTGGTATGATTCTTTCTTTGAATCTTAGCATGAATTTTTGGCTTTTTTCAAATTCTGCACTTTTAAATTTTTGGTGTGTTACCAAAAATTTTAAAGTGCAGAATTTGAAAAAGCCAAAAATTCATGCTAAGATTCAAATAAAGAATTATACCAACATTCATAAGAATGTGTTTTATTGAATATTTACTGTCTCTTGTATAAAAATAACAAGGCTGCCGAGTGTCAAGGCCAACAGACTGACTTTAAAAAATCCTGTAAAATGATTTCAGTCATCCTAGCTTGTAATTCCAAGCACACAAAGAATTTTTTTTCTAACCCTGCTGTGTAAAAATAAAAAGCAGAGAGTAAAAGAAAGTACCTCAAAGAAGCAGATTTGTCTTCAAAATCAGGTCATTATGTCACATGTCTGTCATAGCATCTGTGATTGGTTAAGAAAAAGGAGCAAAATCTCCCATGGGGCAATGAGAACAATCTTAAAGCAAGTGAATAATCATAACCACCTAAACAAGAAAATTTTTCAATAATTTTTTCCCCGACTGGTGAATTTTGATGTAGATTGTGGATTTTCCTCTGAACCATATTTGTAAACTTCTTTTCTTGCCTGCTGATTAGCTAATCTGAAGGGTGAACCTAGGTGAACCAATCGTCTCTTTTACTCTTCCCACACGTATGATATTTTGTTCCCTTTTCTTAACCAATCAAAAATGAGTTAAGAAAAAGGCTGTGAAGTACTGACTGCAAGAATATTCATCAATGTGAACACATAAACCGATCTGAGTTGATCGCAATCGATCTGAGCTGATCCCAGTGTGAACGCAATAAAATTAATTTGAATCAATCTAAAGTTAGTTCGATCTGAACCCATCTTAATGTGAACACAGCCAATATCAACTGATAATAAAGAAAGTACAATGTCCAGTAAATGTTGCAGCCTTTGCTACCTAAATATAGTCCTATTAGACCTTGGTGAATGATGGTTATGTGTTATTGATTTAAGCCTTTTCTTAGATAGCTTATTGTTATGCATTCTAATTGTAGAACCCTTGGTGCAAACATATTTGGTGTTTTTAAGTGTAACACCAGTGCAAAAATCTGTAATGCCAGTGCAAAATTGTGTAATTTCAGTGCAAATTACATTTGATATTCTTGATTTTGATTGGTTGGAATACAATAGGAAGCGATTTAAGCCAATCAGGAACCGTTTCAGGCAACAGCAGTTTCCATAGCAACAGACCACCTTCCTCCCCTGAAATTCAAGATGATGGGTTTTGGAGTCAAAATTGGATTGAAAAAGCTACCAAATTTACCAAATATCAGTATAAAACCAGAAAGAAAGGTAAAAGATTGCTAGGGAAAGACTCGAAACTTGTTATTTGGGAGTTAGCAAGCCAGGAAAACACCATTTGAAGCATTTTAGGTCATTTTACACTTAACACGAAAGTTAATACCCAAGAGCTTTGCAAAAACGATGATAAAAAGAACTTTCTGTTGCTTTAGTCCATCAAAAGGCTATGCTTTGAGTGGCCAGAAAAATAATTTAAAATGATATTTAGCGGATAACAGTAAGATTTAGCAGAGATCCTTGTTTTCACAAAAATGTCAAGCGCTTCAAAAGTTGTGAAAATTTTAAAGAAAAGGTTTCTCGGCTTTAACTTTCTAAAAAATATTGAACAACCTTTGTACTTATTGTTATTTGTTTGTAAAAATTATTTGAAGGTATTATTATTTTGTAAACAAATTTTCGAAAAACTAAGCAAGCTAAATGAGTTCTTTGCTATGTGTATACCGGTAATGGACATACATGTTTTTCTTGCTTTCTAATTTAGTTAAATTTTTTCATGTATGTGATTAAAAGGTAATCACACAGTTTCTCGTTCCATTTGGAATTAATTTACACTTGTGTGTTTTCGAAGAGCCTCACCCTACTGGCTTGTGCAATTTTGAAACTCTTTGAAAACACACTCATGTAAATTAACTCCAAATTGAACTTGAAACCGTGTGATAACCTATACTTAGTGCTATTTATTTTGCACACATTTAGTGTTTGTACATTATTCTAGTTGCTTAGCTGTAATTGCTTTCTCTGTGCCTCTTTGCTTCTGTCAACTGTTGTAACTTCATCAAAAAAAATCAAAAAACCAAATCAATAAGTAATGAGGTCTAAACACAGTCTTTCTATTTTTATGTACATAAAATAGCATGTTGTAAAATACAACTCTTACATCTCTGTCTACTTTAATGTATTGCCTTATTTACGATACAGTCAGTTTCATCATTTTGCAATATGAACCAAAAGTCTCTTCAAACAAATCCATGGTAAGAAAAATATTGTTAAGGTAGTTCATGACCCTTGCTACTGCGCACACTGCTCGCACACGGCATTTTCATAGAAAATCAAAATATTAGATAATAGTTGGATCATGTTTTATCACAAAAGTGTGTTTTATTGATGTTGTATGTTTAAAAAAAACTGCATATTGAAGAGAAGTGGTCGCTAAGTCACTAGATTTTTATAATTTACAGCCTTTTATTGGTCATAGCACTTTAATTAGTATGGTGATCCCCTGTTTTTATTAAAATTTCAAGTTCACAATTTTATAAGCTTTCTAAATGACAGGAAATAAATTAAACATTATTGGCAGGATTTTTCAGAAATTTCCTTTTTTAACTTCATACCCACCATTTACGACATGTTGAGGTAGCCAATGGAGATTTTGGTAGCTTCTTTATGGTTTGACAGGGAAAGTACATACCAAATGATAGATAGTTTTAGGATTTATAAGCAGAAACATTTAATATTATTCTAGTTTTTAAAAAATTGCTTGTTATTCTGGCTAATATAACAAATGGTTTTTTAGAAAAAACAGTGAAAACCCACCTAAGACCACCCCCCTTAAGTCAAAAACGAATACAGTGACCCGCCTTTTGTATTTCATATTTTGACTTTATATCTGTACTTCTCCTTGTAGACAAAGTTTGCAGGAAAATCTATTGAAGGATCTATGGGTCCCAAACTACCTTAAAAGTACAGTGTCCTATGTGAGTTAGCAGTATTAGCCTGTTATATGTCAATACAATATCCATCTTATTTAACATGCAGAATTTACCTGCTTTTTGCACACTATATTTTCTAAAGTAAAAAATAATTAAATCATATAATTTATTTTATTGATTTTAGGGCAAAATTTGTAAAAATTTGAATGATCAAAAAAGCTACTGATTTAAAGTCATTTTCATGAGTCATGTACAAAATTAATGAAATAATTAGGGTAAAATGTTTGCAAAAACATGTTTCCTCAGAACTTCTGATTAAGCTTACTACAAGAAACTTATTGAGCTAAATTTATAAAATAGACAAGATACTATGCACACTTTGATTGGCTAACCACTGTGTTGATATCAGGCTATGTAAACACGGGTAGAGTTTCTGCTGTCATATATTTTATAAAACAAATAGAAAACGTTTCCCATGTTTATATAGCCTGATATAAACACTCAGGAAAGTTTGGGAGAAGTCTCTAGCTCTGAGTAAAACCTTATCTACACCTTGGTTTTACACAGCAGCTCTTGACTTCTCTCAAACTCCCCTTGTGTTTATATCAGGCTACGCAAACACAGGGAACACTAATTTGATAATTGTAAAATACTTCAACCTTGTTTAAATATTTTCGTGATCATATTTTTGTCATCATTTTACCTAATCCATCTCTTGCATGAAAAAATGGAAGAAAAAAATCATTTTAAAATAAAGATCCACGTAAGAACTAGGCAGTCCAATAACACAGGAATGCAAAAGGTGTTGATATAAGTACTATTTCAATCTCTCATCTCATTGACTGGATGTGAAAAAATTTAAATCTTGGAGAAATACATTCAGGTTTAATCATTTTCTACAAACATTTTAGTAGAAACTAATTAAGAGAATCTAGAATCTAAATCTTATTAATATCTGATTGGTGATAAATAGCATAAATTAATACAGAACCATTGGACATTTGTTTTGTGGCATTCTGATTGGATATCTACATGTAATCTGTCACTCAAAAGTAACATATTACTTATATGCAATATTTTGGTCTTTAAATTTTTGAAACTGTTTCTTTAAGGAAATCCTTGAAAATGCCCTTCAAATCTCATGCAGTGTGCAACAAAAATTTGTCTCATACTTATCAAATTGTTATGGTATTCCATTTAGCATGGATTTGGAAAATATTACTGGACATCTTAGCTGTTACTGTACTCACCTGTAATTTACTTACAGTTAACCATTTGACCATGATTAATAAACATTTCTTACAATACTTGATATACTTACCTCTGTACTGCATAGTATCCTTATAACATGAATATCGCCATCTATATAATTATAGCTAATAATTATAACTAATCTCACATTAAAAAAGGTGAAAACTATACCACAATCCTTTTTTAAACTCCCAGGGATGAGGTTTATTTTCAGAGATTTGTGGTGTTTGTCCAAATGTAGATAAAACATGGATTAGTGATTCTATACTAGAATCATATTTAATGGGTAATTTACTACAACTGTGCATACCAGTAACTTGGCAACTCAAATGAATAATGGTTAATGGATTAAAGGTCCATAAAACTAGGCTCCCAAAAAACCTCTCCTGTTCAAGTATTCTTACAATACTGTACATCACATTGATATAGAAAGGCATACTTTATTATACTTTCCTAATAAGGAACTTATAATATACCAGCCATAATAAAGTTACTTACAAACTAACAGTGGAAGTGAACTGCAATTGTTCTTTAAGTGTTTTTCATCTGAAGAAAAAAGGGAAACAGGAAAATTATATACACTAATTTATATAAGAATAATTTTTAATAAGTACTGTAGAGTGCATGCCATATATCCGTTTAAACAAGTACTATCTAGAGCACAAAAGTATTTAGTTAACTATTTTATCCCATAACAATGAATTCCCTGAGGTATAAGCTACACAATGAAAGGCAAAGACCACTAAATACCTTGCTATTGTTATTTGCACTGTTCTGCTTCAGTGTTATCCACTAGTTTGTACACAAAGGTGCAATTAGATAATATTACTTGTTAAGTTTTATTTCACAGATATGGTGTCCACTCTAATGAACATTTATACTTAATCATATACTTATATTAGATTACAATGATTGTATTTTTCTTTTATTTTTTAATAAACACAACTGCTATGTAAACCAGTTTATTTCTAACTGTTAGCATTATTGTGTTTAAATAAAGTTTTTTGATTGATTGATTAAGGAAGAGCAAGATTGGGATTGCAAGATCTGATTTCACATAAATTTAGAAAATGATGTGAAAATAATGAGGAAACTCTTAAAACTCTTTTCCGTGTGTTATACAACTATCTCTAAAAAAATGTCTGTAATTTGATTGGTTGAAAGCAGCTGTATTTTATGTCTGCCAAAAATACCATGACTGATATCACTCATTTTATTTATGCAAATAATTATCACTACAAATCATGCTATTACAGTCGAACCTTGACTATCCAGACTCGGTGGAACTTGGGTAAATAGTCCGAATAATCGAGAGTCCAGATAATCGAAAATATGAATATTAATGAGACAATGTAAACAAAAGAATAAAGATAACACATTTTTAATTCTAAAAGTTTGTTTCAATGACTGCAAATACATGTGTGAAGGTCTATCACATACAGTGTTTATAAATGATAACCTATTCATCGTTTCTAAAAAAACTGAAACATACTAGTTTGCTTTAAAGTCTTATAACAAGATCACAAAACGAAGTCCATCATACGGCAAAGTTGCATAACTTGAACAGGCTCAACATTGTTCTGTCCTTCCATCCAGGACAAGCATTTTTTGAAACATTCTGCTGCCTCTGAATTGGAAACTTTTTTCTCTTCCTGACCATCATCTTCCTCATCGTTACTTTCATTTTCATTGGAATGTCTGGTTACGGTCGCTAAAATCTGTTCCAAAAGGTCTAAGTAAAAGCAATGATACTAATAATTTAAGAAAAAGCACCTTCGTCTAACATCTGTTCCGAAGTCAAGAGCTCGTCTAGATTGGTCTTGTGCACAAATAACTTTCTGGAGAAGCTTTCTCTTGTATTGATTCTTCATCGCTTGCAAGACTCCTTGATCCATCGCTGAATTAGATGGGTAGTGTTCGGAGGAAGAAACATGCATGTTACAGAACCATCACATTGAGTTATGATCATCTCGTGTGTTTATATAACTCACGCTCATTGAACTGATCAAGCATGACATTCCCTTAGCAACAAAAAAATACTGAACCAATCAAAATTCAGCTGAACACATTAGAATGCTTTTTGTCTCTGTCTCAGAGTGCTCAATCTTTCAAAAAGCAGAGCATGTAATACGCCGTTTTAAATGCAATTTTCCTGACTTTTAACATAATTTCTGAATTTTTTTACCTCCTAAAGTTTTTAACATCTAAGGTCATTAATATTCATGAAAAAAACAAGACCAGAGAAAAAGTCCAGATAATCGAGGTTCGACTGTACCTTATTATATCATACCAGTGCTGATGATATTAATTTGTTCAACATACTCATGATCCTACAATTAATTTATGAAAAATTACCTAAAGCATTTTCCAGTTGTGTTTCTAATGCACATATCAGCGACTTCCCCAGGGGGGCTAACCAGGGATATATGTAGGGCATTAGAGGGACTTTGGATGCTAACATTGCCCCTGGGGTCAGGGAAATGCTTGACTTCATTTTTGGTGGAATAATGAGGTGGGGGATATAATCTCAAAATGATGGGAGATTGTAGGTCATGGAAGACTCTAACCAGGGGACTTTGAAAACAAAGATTTCCCCACCCCCAGGGAAAATCATGAAGATTGTTTCTAGTATTTCACAATCCCCAGTTAGTCCCCCCCAGGCCACTGATATGTGCATAAAATTGGATGAAAAACCTCACCCTCCTCCCCCCCCAAAAAAAAGAAAGAAAAAAGAAAGAAAAACTGTTCTTATTCCTTTGAAACATCATTAATAAATTATTATCTAAATTCGCTTTAACACAGTGTTACTCTATTAATAGGTTTAAAGGTCGAAATGTATGTTGTCTTCTGTCAAGGGAGGGGAGGGTAGGGTATCCACTGAGTGTTTTACGTTTGTTTCTTTGGGAATGATTTAAAACCATAAAAAATGCGTAACCCAGTATAATAATAAAAGTATATTGTAATTTAATTGATTTAAAACGCGAAAACAAAAATTTAATAAGTAAAGCAGAAAGTTTAGAACAAAAAACACGTGATGGACCAGTAAAAACAAACGTACACAAACTGAACGAAAAATCTATTGAATATATAAATAAGGCACTATACAAACACTTAAACACTTTAAATCATTGTTAGAATATTTGTATTATGCTTTAAAACATTTCTTACCGTTTAAATAGTGATAATTTCTTTACATTTCACAACTTCAATCGACATGTATTTTACGCGCCATATTGTTTCTTGTCAATGGCGCCCGAAAAGTACGATGGGTCTATCAACACAGGTAGCCCAAGATTTATGTATGATATAAATGTGGAGTGTTTTCGATTTTTGCATGGTGGCTAATTAACGTCGTTTTTAACCATGTTTCGCTATTATATATGAATAAAATAAATCCTGGACGACGCGCCGTTATTACTCAATTCCTTGTACCGAGATAAACCAATTTCAATACTAAAATCATTTTCTTTATTGAAAAATCATGTTTAATTAAACATATCAAATGAATTTCAATGTTGCACCGTATTTACTTTAAGCACCGACCTCGATTAAGCCCCACATCTGAGAGCAAACTATTAAGGGCCGGCCTCGAATAGGCTCCCCATTCGTTCACAAACTAAACGGAGCTTCGATGCCAAAAACATATTTACGCCCGCGAATATCAACTCTGTTGTTATATTAAAGACCTACCACACCCTATTCTTTTGTTTCCATTTGGTCTTTTGATTAAAAATGTGTTGTACTTTGGTAAAGACCACATTCTAAAAGCCGGAGACGGCTTTGATAATCAGCAGGGGAAAGCGAGGCTGAGACGAGGTCTTTAACAAAAATAAAGACCTGCTAGGATGTCTTTCTTAAACATAAAGACCTCCTCGTCTCAGGCCCTACTCACCCTTAAGCCATCCCCAGCTTTAAGAATTAGGAGGTATATACCATAGTCCTTGTCCTGTTCGGATTTTCCACATGTCAGGACTCGTGCAATGGACTTCGAAACTTTTAATGCTGTTTTCTGCCAGCAACTAAACATCTCATGCATGCCCCCTTAACACATGTGGGATCTAATTTTGCTAAAACAGCGCATGTCTGAGCATACAAAAAACGGTTCATATTTGCATACTAGACTCAGCAAACACTTAAGGCGTGAATTAAAATATAAAACAAAATAGCACTAATTTGGAGAATGCATACAATAGTATATAAGACTAAAATAGTGTATTTATTAGAGTGCAAACTTCGTATTTTGAAACCAATTCCGAGGAAATGCTTCAACACCTCTTCAAACAAACGACAAAACATCACAGGAGTTTCGAGACCCGCCTCCATAACCACACAGTACATTGCCATACGTTGACCCGACGTTGGGATCCCACACGCAAGGCCCACGAAGGAGGCGGCTACATAAATGGCGAGCAAAACACTTGACGTACCGACTGGTCGAGGTCAGTCGTCAAAAGATGATCCATATAGAAGATGGCCTGTGCCTGGTCAAGGTGGTGCCACGACAAAAAACAAAAATAACAAAAGAGACCACCGCCAGAAATGCTCCTTCTAGTCCCCCCCCAAAAAAAAACACGAAAAAAACCCCAAAACCCGGATGTCCCTCCCCCTGACGCTATACTAGGCTTTTCTCAATTGTGCTGACATTATTTTGGCATTGGATAAACTAGCATATTTTTGCCGATTTTACCAAATGAGCAGAATTTAGTATAAATAAGTCGCTCAGGGATTTGCACAACAAAACACAACAAACTAACGTGTTAGTCTTATGCAGTGAAAAGTGTTACAAGAACAATCGAGAAAAGCATACGCGACAACTCCCTAGACAGGGGGAGATACTCCCGCGTCGTTAGACCACGAGCAAGACCTCAAAAAAACTGGTCCTGAACCCGCGTACGGTAAGCATCAACCGTGGAAAGATGTTTCGACCTATATTGGGCTTCTCAGCACGGTGTATCTTTAGTTGACTGGCTGGATCCCAAAAAAGTAAATAACAAGAATAGGCAGTTAATCCATGTGGGATAGGCTCAAAAACCCTATGAGCATGCATGCGTAATAGGTAAATTACGAGCCTTGTAACGTGTAATGACAGAAGAAGGCAGACTATTTAAGCTTTTGATAACTTTTAGTCATCAGATCTTAAGCCAGCTCAACTGGAAACCGTGGACAGCTGATTCAGCTGGATCCCAAAAAAGTAAATAACAAGAAATAGACAGTTAAGCCATGTGGGATAGGACAGGAGAGATTCAAAGACCTCTTGAAAACAAAAGAATAGGGTGTGGTAGATCTATAAACAACTTAAAAACCGCGTGCTCGGTTTTCATTGAAATTAAAGAGCTCGCACTTGGTTTTTAACCTATATTTAATTAATAAGGCAGAAAACGGACGAAAACATCAACAAAAGAACTTTAAACTATAATAACGGCTTTCCCTGTTCGGATTCGAACCCTAACCATGAGCGGATTTAGGGATGGGTCGAAGGGACCGCGCCCCCCCCCTTTTGAGTGATATATTTTCTATTAAGTCTGCATACAGTCTTGAAGGTTTTGTCTTAGTGCTAAGTTGTCCGGCCCACCCTTTCTTTGATTTCTGGATCCGCCCCTGCCAACTGAACTTCCTTTAGCATCTCCCGCTTAATACTTATTCACTACACTGTCACACGCCAAATTTCGTTACTTATATAATAACCAGTATTTTTTTCTTAATTTATATCACAAGAAAACTGGCATGGTTTCCCAACCGGAATTGAACCCCCACCCATAGTTCTACCAAACCGACGCGTACCTTCTCTTCTCAAGCATGTTAAGGCCTGGGTTTTTACAGGAATCGCAAATCACATTAATTTTAATATCTCGTTCGTGTTTTACGGTGGAAAGCTTAACTTTGGACATAAAGTGACAGTTGGGTTCCTCAAGAATTTCCGCATGCTATCATTGACTTGTAGTGTTCACGTGACCTTAAAGGTGGAAAAACAGAAATTTGAAAATGGGCCGGCCGACTGTATCTCCTTTGTTATCAATTGATTTCGATTT
This sequence comes from Entacmaea quadricolor, assembly GCA_024752375.1. Classification (NCBI taxonomy): domain Eukaryota; kingdom Metazoa; phylum Cnidaria; class Anthozoa; order Actiniaria; family Actiniidae; genus Entacmaea; species Entacmaea quadricolor. The sequence goes on along the minus strand of JANTNT010074435.1, from coordinate 121 downwards.
ACAATCATTAAGAATCAAAGGACAAACAAGAATCCCCATCCCCAGAATGGATGTCCCCATCTTTACAGAAAGGAGAAAAATAAATAAATACAAAATCATGACTTGGTCACGTGACCTGTTT
>JANTNT010074434.1:0-22388 GCA_024752375.1 Entacmaea quadricolor | reverse complement strand
AAACTTTATCATTCGAAATTTCTATCCTTCTCTTACAACCTGGGAAGGTTTTTTCCCCTAATAATATATTTTGCGTCCGAGTAATTGCACTTCGAAGTTGAAAGGACGCGCGCCGAAATTATTCCATCGAGCCTCCTTAAGATAATCAAACTTATTCATTAACCAAAGGTTGAACAGTATCTATTTACCTTAGGATCATCACTTCATTAGCAAACAGCTTGGCTATTAACTCTTTATTTACAGTATTTTTGTACTTCTTTAAAGTTACATCCTCCATGTGTACTCTTCCTTTGGTGTACAGATTGTATGGTCCCTCGGCGTGTGGATCAGTGTCATAATAATGTGTGATTTCTTTTGGTGTTATCTCAGGCAAAGGCGCTTCGATCAATACTAAAATATAATCATATCTAAATAGCTTAAAGACCCAGGCATTGTGGAAGTAATGATAGGGGCCTTGAACATTCACAACTATTGAGAAGTTGTACGAAGTTGGTGTCTGGTGAGTAAAATAATGAGGTACTGATTATGATCAAATTAGCAATATTACCTTTTACGTTCAACGAAGATTTTCGACGCTTTAATATCCATTCAAATTTCTTATTTGCGTCTACAAAAGATTTAAGTCAAATAAAGCTATTAGTAAAATGTCCATCATTAAAAACCTTTTAAAAAAATTGAATTAAAAGTAGCTTCATGTCCACGCCTTTAATTCACACGATGCGCACACTGATGCGCAGTATTCTCCCTGTTAAACTCACCTACACTGATGTGCAGTATTCTCCCTGTTAAACTCACCTACACTGATGTGCAGTATTCTCCCTGTTAAACTCACCTACACTGATGCGCAGTATTCTCCCTGTTAAACTCACCTACATGTTCAAGGAAATATTTAATGTTTTGATCTCCAAATTCTTCAATTGCGCACTCCAATACTGTTAACCGTTTGTTGTTTTTAGTGTTCAAATGTGCGCCGTAGCTGAGTAATGTTCGTAGTATTTCAACATTGCCTGCTTGAATGGCCGCATGGGCTGGAGCGCCAAACTGAGATCGTCTGCACGTAAAAACAAATATATATATACATAAATACTCTCAATCTTCAATCTTTTGATGACAAAGAACTGATAACATAAATGTTGCAACGAGCTGCAATACTGCACTCAATATTGCTAGTAAGGGAGCGGTTATTAATTACTGGAGGGGGGCTACGTTTTTTGGGCTCGGTTATTTTTGGGGGGCCACAATTTTTTGGGCCCACATTTTGGGGTTGGTCATAATTTTTTGGGCTTGGATTTGGGGAGGGCCACAATTTTCTGGGCTTGGATTTGGGGAGGGCCACAATTTTTTGGGCTTGGATTTGGGGAGGGCCACAAGTTTTGGGGCTATTTGAGAAATTTTACCGGCCCTCCCCCCAGTAATTAATGACCGCTCCTAAAAAAAGGTTTTAAGGATGTCACACCCTGCGACATTTCCTGCAGCAAATTTTTCACCGATGCAGTTTAATGGATAAATTCATGGTATTTTGGAAAGCAGCAAATAGAAAAGACCCATATTTAAATGGATGATACAGTACCGACAAACATGTTACATGCAAAATTGCCAGCAATGTTGAGAGAATGTACACCCGCATGAAGCAATTGTTGCGTGCAGTGATGCAGAAGTAGACCTCCATTCCTGGACATAACCTTTTCGGAAGATTTCTCTTTTTATGATTTTTGTTTTGTTTTGTTTTATTTTAACGAAAGAAGGGGATTTTCATATCAACAAATAACACTCCTCCCTGCAATGTTGTGTCCAGGCGCTTCATTTTGTTTTCTGCAAACAAAACCAACATATAAATGTAGTGATTAGGTTGTAATATTCTAATTATTCTCATAGGAATTACTTGTATATTTCAATCTCATGGGAATTATTTGTTTTATTTCGTAGTTTAACTTTATTTGAATTGTTAAGTTTTACAGTTTTAATCGGAGATTGTTTTTCAGTGTTGTCATTGGAGTGGTTTTCATTAACCCGTGAAAAAATTGTACTAATTAAAGTGTAATAGTAAGTGTAATACACTAAAAGTGTATTTCACGGGTTAATGAAAACCACTCTACCCCTGAAGACTTCCTGAAGAAACTTCTACGTATTGAAAAAACCAACATTGAGTGATTTAGAATTTGGTCGTTGTCGCTTGAACTTGAAATATAGGCATAACAATAAATATTCCCAACGATTTTGTCCAGAATTGTCGATTCTACTTGTGCAACTGCTCGTAAGTCTGCAAGCAACAATTTCAGGGGTGTACACACGCTGCAATTCATCAATTGCTAGCAATATCGCACCTTTAAGTTTACCTGTTAGGATCAGCTCCATTTTTCAATAAGTTCTCTACACACGTCAAGTTGCCTGATTTGGAAGCCAGGTATAAAGCCGTCCGAGCCTTGTCATCTCTTACATCGATATTCCAAGTGGATTTCCCCTTCATCAGATTGTCTAGTCTTGCATCATCGCCTTTCTTTGCGTAAAGGAACCATTGCTCCAGTGAGGAGCGTCTCATAGTTACGAAGAAAACTTTTGCGTTAAATTAGAAAGATTTGTACTAAAACTGAGCAATATTGGGTCCATTGTTGTCGTAATAGTTTTACGTAATTGATAAGCGCGCGCACAGGTCTACATGTTCAACCAAACCACGTTTCACGACTCTCTTAAGCTTCCAGCTCCAAACCAATCAAAACGCGAAGTCATGTCATCCAATTACAATTCTTGAATCCTACTCGGCAAAAGGTAAAGTACATTCCCATGGATGTATACGAAATCTAAGACAACAAATACTTTAGTTTTGCCTCAAAGTTACTAGCATAGAGTGGTTTTCATTAACCCGTGAAACAAAGTGTACTAATTAAAGTGTAATAGTCAAATAGTTACAATAGAAAACAATCGACTTAGAATGTGATAAAGTGTAATACGAGGCTTCGAGATTTTCACATATTTGCTGTATTTCTGACACAAAGCCTTAACTTAAAACTATTGTTCGCAGGAAATGGCCTATTCAGATTGCATGAACAGCATTTTAACAGCATTCCCGTGATTTAATCTATCACTTTTACTATAGGAAATCACAGCTTATGACATTATAGGTAAAACCATCAATATTTATTTACCTTTTTTCCTAACAATTCTTTAATAAATAGTTTCACACCTTGATATCATAACAGTACAAGAATCACACTAAATAGATCAATTTTTGAATCAAGGCCCGATTCAAACGTGAAACTTCAATATGCCTAAATGACTATTAATATAATATTAAAGGCATTCTTTGATTTAATCTGATAACCACGTTTGAACAGGGCCAAAGGACCCGCTTATTTGATTTACTACTTTGGAATTTTAAGAAAGTTTTTTCGTTATGTGGCTAACCATAAAAAAGACAAACCCACGGTAGTACCATGTACAAGTTTGGATGGAGCCTAATATGATTATACTATCAAATATACACTCCAAATGGAGTAAGTACTGGTTTGGTTGAAATACAATAATCCTGAATGTCATGGAACCACTTACAAAGGTTTAAAGAGTGCCATTTAAGTAAGCGCGAACTAAATCTTGATAAAGCAATTACTACCTGAACAGTGGCATACTTTGCAAACAAACATTTAGTTGTTTGTGCAAACATAATTATTTAGATATCGTTAGGGACTAATCACAGTAGGGGGAGAGAGTACAGTGGTGCAATTTGAGTTTGCTGATCATCAAAAGTTCAATCACAATTCTTGAAGCTAGAACTCGAATGAAAACGTTAAATAACCCCTTTTTGAGGCACACAAAATATTCTGACCCACCCCTTCTGTACCTCCTTCCATGTATGACCAGTCCCTAAATAAATCATCAATAAACAAATATATTAATGATGTCAAGAAGCTCTTCATACATATTGTCATATTAAGAATGACCTCATACCATATATATCCATGACAAAAGGGTATACGTTAACTTTGTACGATAATAAGTGTTATGGTAAATGACCTAAAAGGCAACACAATATAACAGGGACAATCTAATAACTTAATACACCAAGACTTCCACTAAAATAGTCTTAAAGTCATAATTACAAACAAATCGTGGTTGATTCGTAAACTTGTACAGATAATATCATTATATCAAGAAATGCGCACTGGTATGCGTTAGACATTGAGTTACATTTTGATGCTTTGTCTTTTCTTTTTCTCGACGTCATAACTTCAAGGTCTCCAAAAAACATTACACTGTCAATGTATATGTGACATGAGTACAATTGTTGGTATTGTTGAAGGTCTTGCAGTAGGTGACAGCATCTTGTTTGTACTACATACTGTCAGGGTTACATTGTCAATGTATATGTGACATGAGTACAATGGTTGGTATTGTTGAAGGTCTTGCAGTAGGTGACAGCATCTTGTTTGTACTACATACTGTCAGGGTTACTTTATTTAGACTGTTGTATTTACTTTTCTCCTTCCTGTGAATCATTTAGCTGGTTTACAGGCGTCTCTGTAACAACAACAATAATCTTAATTATTTTTAATTATTATTTTTCAAAATATATACTCGCTTCTGATTGGCTGAGGGCCCCGATCAATTCTCCATGGCCGTACGTCATCTTCCTACAACTTTTGTGGCTGTACTCTGACGTCACGGCGCGTTTGTTGAGTGGGAAAAATATTTAAGAAAATCAAACCTTTGTCAGTATATTTTTCTTCAAATGAAGTGTTTTTGCCAAATTTATTTGGCACTTAGACTTGTAAACACCTTGGGTAGAGATGATTCAATGAATAAAACAAGTTTAATATATTTATGTTACAAATATATTTTGAAAAAATAATAAAAAAAGGTATTAGATTCGGCTATCGTATGACTTGAAGAATGGCTTCGCCAGATGACAGCCACCTCAGCCTGCATAATTCTTCATGTCATACTCGGCCTCATTCAGTAATTGCTAAATAATCCACAGGTTCTACAGGGCTATATACCACTAGCTCTACTATCGATTAACTGTCTCCTACAACAAAATGTTTAAATAAACTTTTTTTTTTATTAATTACCTGGGTCACGCAGTGCATTTGCATTGCCAGCTAATTCTGAAAACAGTCACCATCAATCATTAACAAATATTAATATTTATTTAATTGTTTTCGATAAATCATGACATTTTTGATGTACAAGATATCCAGTCATTACCTGGTTGGCCTTCAATGTGTCTTAGGATTCCCTGCGCACCTTCAGTTCTACTTTGTTCTTCTGCTATACGAGCTTGTAGATCCGCCTAACAATATAAATACGCGCATCAGAATCACAACCAGTAACGAGTCAATAAAGACTGTTGTAGTATCTTACCTCTGTTAGTCCTGTTAGTTTAGTGGGCAAGTCATCTAGAATAACCTCAAAGTCATCTTGATCTTCTGCAAGCTGAAATAACAAAAAAGCGGTTGAATTAATTTTTAGAGAATGAAACCAAACTAGCTGACAACTTCATTGGAAGGTGAACGCAAAAGGGTGAAGGTGGGTTACAAGATTTATTGTGTAAGATTTGCAGCTGCACAACACATTTGTATAATCATGAATCTTACTCTAGTATGGGAGAAGCTAATGGTACCTGTCCGTTCTGTAGATGTTCAGGTCTAGCTGCTTCCTGTGCCGCTGCCGCTGCTGCTGCTGCTGCTGCCTGTTCTTGGTCATCCTGGGGTGCATCACTATCCTCTCTTTCTCTACCAGCTGCTGTTCCTCCTAATCCTGCCGTAGTCTGTGCTTGATCATCTTGGGGTGCATCACTGTCTCTACTCGCTGCAGTTCCTGCTAACCCTGCTGTAGCCTGTGCTTGATCATCTTGGGGCGCATCACTATTATCACTATCATTACTGTCCTCTCTGTCTCTACCAGCTGCTGTTCCTCCTTCACATTCTTCTAATGTTCTCTTAGATTGTAAGTCGTCGTAGGACTCTTCACCATCTTCTTCTCCACTACCAGCACTGCGATATTGACAAACAAATCCAGGATTTTTAAAGGGAGGTGACTTATGTAGCAATTTACACGCGCGCCAATACCACAGGAAACCCATAAAAGGCGGGAAAATGTAGAAAGGTAATGACAAAACTAGGAGGGATGACTAGTTACCCACATTAACATCCCTGGATCCGTGCCTAGCTATATGATATGATATGGTTAGGAAAGTGATCAAGCTTTTTACAGAAAAGGTCTCCTTGTTAAAAAAGCTTCTAGTAAGAGAAATATCATCAAGTTGCGAAATTGGTTGTATTAAAGGCTCGACATGAAAAACACAACAAGAGACGCGCTCTTGTGACGAAGTTTCAACGACACATGGTAAATAGCATTGTTCACGTGTGCACAATTTGTTAGCGTGCTTAGCGGACCAAAAAGGAATGAACGGGAAAAGGGGCCAGAGGAGAGGGGAGGGAGAGAGGGATCCTTCCCAATTCCCTCCAGTTCTTTTCCCCATTCCCTTTCCACGTTCCTTTGGGCCGCTACGAGGCTACAATTTGTCAAAGACAACACAAGATTGATGTTCATGTAATACACAAGCAAGCTGCGTTAACAACTTAGTGTGAAAAGTTACAACGTCGAAAGTATATCTACAAGGAGATGCCGAGAACGGTAAACCTCTTTAGCAAGGGTCACGGGTGAGTGCCGTGGGAGAGTGCTTTTGGAGAGTGCTAGGGCGAGTGTTTTAAAACATCCACGTCTAGTGACATTATGAAGCTTGTGCAAGAGGACGTTAAGGATCCAAGTAAACAATAAACATTTATACCTGGTAAATGGTTTAGATTCGCTGACAGATAACTCAAGCTTTACACACTTTGGAATAAACAAATAATAAATAAATACGTTAGGATCTGGTATATATTTACAGTTTATGCATAATAACAAAGGATAACGATATTACACACCTGTTGCGACTCTGCCGAGTTTTCTTTAGCACTAAAAATAAACGATAACATATTAGCTGAAAATGAGGTACTTAACACAACAACAACCAAACATAAACGGCCGTCAATGTCAACGTCGACAACGAAAACAGCGATGACGACAACGACAACAACAGCAACGACGGCGACAACGACAAAAACTTTCAAGGTAGATGAGCCCGTAGTACCTTTCTGGCATGTCTTCAAACTGTGCAGCCATATCATCGTCTCGATCCTGCGATAATGTAAAAGAGAAACAAGTTATATTTTATTTAGTGTGTGACTGACACTTGGAAATGTATTGAAGATGTTGTGTTTGCTACTTCAAGTGTGAATGACTCGGAAAAAATCCAAGTCCTCCAGGCTGGGATTCGAACCCACGACCTCCTGCAATCTAGACAGGCGCTCTAACCACTGTTGCGTTTTCCTTTTGCAAGAACGACTAAGTACCAGGGTAGTTTCCGCATAAATGGTGCGCGTACCTTTAATTCTCTGCCGCGTAATTCTAGACTTATTGAAGATCTCTCTAAATTTAAAAGTGAGATCAAGCGACATTTTAAACAGTTATAGGGCCTATAAATCGAGGGGGGATTCAGTGTTTAGTTATCTGTTTAGTTGTTTTATTTGTATGTAAGTTACAATATATTTACAATTATTTTTTGTATTATGTTATATCAGGACTCCATTTAAACTAGCCTAGCTAAATTGGACATTCCTGTATAAATATTGACTTAAAATAAAAATAAAATAAAATAAATAAAACTACTGGGGAACTCCAGCCTGGAGGGCTTGGATTTTTTCCGAGTCATTCACACTTGAAGTAGCAAACACAACAACTTTAACTTATTTAATGTTGATATTTTATGACATTATTTTGTTTACTTAATTGATAGGATTTATGATTTAGAGATAAAGTTGAAAACTCCAACCAAATTTCAGCATCCATTATATGAAACTATCAATTGGTATGCTGCTATCTACTTGCTGGACAAGTTAAAAGGTCAGAAAACAATGCAAGAGCAAAAGGCCCTTTTCCAAGATATGCTCTATTTCCTATGAACAATTGACCAATCGCATTCATTGTTCTACCTCCCTAGTTACTGTTGCTATGTCGGACAAGCTAAAATGTATTCTTGATATACAGCATGAAACAGAAACCAATTGTTGAAAATTGTAAATGACTGTCTTAAAATAAATACATTCTAAAGCTACATGAAGAAAAAAATCAAAAACTACTATAGAAACTGATAAATTTGAGTTTGTTTGTCGTTCATTCGCCATGGCAATGTGACGTCACACTTGAGGACTCTATTGTTTGGTGTTCACTCAAGCAAAGCAAAGGGAATTGGTCAATTGTTCAAGTTGAGACTTAATGCATGCTTTTCCTATGCTTGCTTTAATGAGAAGCCTGGACTTGAACTTAATTGTTACTATGTATAAATTGGACTGTATCTTAGAAATGGCCTATTAAAATATGATAGCACCAGTATGCCATTGTGATGTAACATTTGGGTTGGTCATGCAACTTCTTTCTTCACACATCTGTTTGGCCTAATGTTGACAAAGAAAGATAAATGATATATTGTTATAATTATTTTGGCAGTACAAAATTTATTGGTAGGGTGTTACCATTGCATTCCTTCTTAGTTATTTATGACTTCTTATGCCAGGCATTTATGAGAATGGAAACAAAGCACCACAATATATTATCAAAGGATTACGAGCTTTAACTGACAAACTCAAGGAATGGAGCACTAAAGGAGGAGTATGGCTTGGTTTTATTAATTTTTCTTTACATCTTTTAAATAAATTTATACATATTTTCTTAATTTTCAACTTTCATGTTTGATATACCAGCTGTCTGGCACTTGCAACTTAAACCAATCAAAACACATTTTGAAGTTCAGCAATGCAGCCCTCATTCCAAGTCCTTTTTCAGATGAACATAATTGAGGACTTCAACAAAATATTTTAGTTCTGACATTTGATTTACTCTTTGAATTTCACTATGGAATTAACACGTCTATTATTGTTCAATCCAGTACTTTCTTACCTGATTATCTTATGGCATTTATTTCAATCACTGCTTGGAATATGGAGTGAGGGTTGCTTCATTTTTCAACAGCAATACTTTGTGTGCTTCCTTTATCAGATAGCTGGTATTTTCTGCTTAATTAGTTTTTCTTTCATGTTATCATCATTGAATTTTTTACTGTGATTTTAAACTTGTTATTATTTATTTTCTTTATAAATTTGTTATATTTATTCATATTAGTTGTAATCACACTAACACTTGTGTTTTATTTTGCACAAAGGAATTTTTGAAGTATCACAAGTCTTTTATCCCTGATGGAGTCCAGCCTGGCAAGCTTATAAGGTCACTCAACAAGGAGTTGAAGAAAGCAGAGGTTAGAAAACTGTTCCAGTCTAAATATTTATTCATATTTTTTGTTGTTGTAGCATCAATACTGTGACCAGGGAAACTTAATTAGACAACAAGAACCAATCAAGATGTAAGAGTGAAAACTTGAGGCATTCATGGGAGATAACATCAATAGAATCTTAAACTCAGCCAATCACAATGTTTCATTACCCTTGATCTTTTGATAACATCATTGAAAGTTGTTTTTCAGATGTTATTCAGGTCATAGCATTTACTTGCTCCTGATTGGCTAGAATGCATTTTTTAAGTCTACATCTTGATTGGTTTTCAGTTTCAAAGTCCTGGTTGCAGTAGCCATAGTGTAATTATTGTGCTGACACTAATATCAAGATCATTAAGAAGCAAAGCCAATTAGATAGCAGCATTCATTAGTAAAAACATCTTGGCTTTGCTTTTGACCAATCACTCAGACTCTGGTTCTACACACAAGACACAATCATCTCTTACATTTTTGAATCTTGTTCCACAGAAATCAAGAACCTCAAGACCATCCACTCCAAAAGTAGATGAAATTATGAGGAATCCCCCAAAACCAGCTCCTTCTGTTACAATAGATCCAGGCAACAAAATCACAATAAAAAATCTGGCTTTTGACAGCCAAGGCACATCAAAAAGAGCATCAAAAAAGGATCAAAACTCTAATGAAGAAAAAGGATATTCCTGTCAAGTAGATGACTCTAAACCAATCATTAGAATAGCAAATCCTGGTGGAGTTCAGGGGGATTCCTTGGATAGTCTGGGAGATTCCTTCATAGGAAATCAAGGGGATTCCCTTTCTAGGAGTATGCCTTCTCTTAAACTAAAAATACCTAAAAGACAAGAAAGTATGGATAAATTGGAGTCTAATAACCTGGGTACATCTGTAGATTCAAGTTTGAAACTGGTTTTGTCAAATGGGAAAATAATAAGGTACAATTACTGCATGAATGTAGAAATAATAAATAATCAAAGTCTTTATTTCACCTCTTGCACGAAAAGCAAGGAAGGAAGGAAACAAGGGAGGGAGGGAGGGAATTGTCCAAATCAGCTGTTCATTGTACTAAAATTTTTCATTATGCTTTAGTTTTGATAATTTATGAAAAAAGTTTATAATTTATGAAAACTTTTTTTAGTTCAAGAGTGGAAATTTAGATATTATACTGTTAGAGTACAATTATATTAAAATTTTTATTCAGTTCAAATAGGGGTCCAACAGCTTTATTTAATATTGAGTTGGGGTCAGGGGGGTCAAAAATACTCCCCTAGCTTTGGAAAATATTTGTTGAATAGGTTATTAAAACTACTGTACTCAGTTAATGTATACACCTATTTCAAAAAATGTTGACAGTGAGAGATCTGAATCTGACATCTTCTAGCAGATCCACTTAGACTCTTGCAGTGTTTTAATCTATACTGCATACATTGCTTTTAAATAGAGTTCATACAGTGCATTTCTTTATAAAAAGTTAAATTTCATTTCTTTTCTGTGTTGTTTTTCTCTTCAGTCTTCCATCTTGGATGTCAAATTTCAGATCACCCACCATTTTTTTTTTTTTTGAAATAGATGTATATATCTTCCTTTTTTTTCAGGATCAAGTTGTTCATTAAGAATGGATTTCTCAAAATCTAAAAGGAATATCTTTCTTCATCTAACCTTGTTTATTATTTCTTTAGTAATACCCATAAGTCCATTGACAGTAGTAGCAGCAGCAGCAGTAAACAGTTCCAACCTTTGACTGGAGAAAGTTTTGATCCTGAAGGCCAATACTCATGTACAACAACCAATAAACAACCACTGAAGCTTAAACTATCAAGTATGTCAGCTTATTTTACAATATATTTATGACTAAATTGACGTTTCCCTAATTTGGTTGAGTGAACACAAAACAGTGGTTTCAAGACGAGGCTGGGGTGGATAAATACAGTAAATATATGAAGACATCAAGCTGTGCCTCATCTTGGAACCATTGTTTCGTGGTCACTTGAGCAAATTCGTGAATGGTCTATTGCAATCATTTTTAGTGTCAAACTTCCTCCTTCGCTCCTATAAATTACAGTTATGACTACAGTAACTGGGGTCACTTTGACAACGAGAACCAATCAAGATTTAGTGAAAACAATGCATTCCATCTTTAGCCAATTCTAGCCAATCAGGAACAAGTAAAAAAAGCCAAGATCCGAATAATGTCTGACAAACAATTTTGATGTTATCAAGAGACCATGGGAATGAAACATTGTGATTGGCTGAGTTCAAGGTTCTAGTGATTGTGATCTCCCCTCCGGGGGGGTACTCCAGCAGGATTTGGGTGGGGGTGTTCCGTTGGGATCCTAAAACGGTTACCCTGTTTATGACAGAAAAACTCAGATTCTCGTGCCCTGTTTATGACAAAAAATATGATTGTATATCCCAGTTTATGACAAACCCTATGCTCATCCTGTAGTGCCAATCGCTAAAATTGTACATCTTGAACAAGACACCATAACAAGAGATCTAATAATAGCTCAAGTATCGTTTTTGTGGCAAACAAACAATAGATGAAGCTATGGCTGTGACTGTGACTAAGGTTATTTGGAAAATAGGTACCCTGAAAATGACAAAAATTAAGGAAAAGGATACCCTGTTCATGACAAGAAACTCCAAAAGCCATACCCCGTTCAGCGGATCATACCTGTATAGTCCATATATGGGAGTACCCCCGGGGATCTCCTATGATTGGCTCAAGTTTTCACTCTAAATCTTGATTGGTTCACGTTGTCTAAGTGGTCCGGTTACAGTAGTCACGCTGTAACTTTAACTCAATCTAAAGAGGTGACAGGATCATGTCTAATTTTTTGTTAATGTAAAGACACAATGATTTACGTAACTTTGTCTTGAGGGAGTTATTTCCTGTTTAGAAGATTCACTTGGTATTAAAATAAAGTAAAGATTCTTACTCCCAGAAAGGATATTTGAAAACATACATTTAACATTTACGATAACGAAAGATCTCTCATAAGAAATGGGTTCCTAAAATGTTTCTATACGCTGTAAGAGGGTAAAAAGGGTCATTTCAAAAGAGTCATCCGGCCTCACTTCCACCTTCCCTTCCATAAATGATGAATGGTCACTTTAGATAGATTGACATACTTTATGAACTGTTTCATTCTTTTTAGTGAGTACTGGTAGTTTCTCTGCATCTCAAGATAACCAGATTCTTCCGAACGATAGTGATTTGGACTTATCAGACGATGATTTTGGCTTAAGTTTTGGTGGATCACCTCACCTGATGAATACACCTGTTAGACTCGAAACAACTCAAGGTCTACAGAGTACCAGCACAGATTCACGAATACCACAACCTGTAGCACAACTAGAATCAAGGGATAGGGATTTCAAGTACGCTAAATAGAGAAGTTTTCAGTGACTCTTAAATGGCTTCCGTATTCAAGCATTGTGATTGGATGGTGTCTGTTTTCTTGCTTTCTGATTGGTTCATAATGGAAGCCATTTAAGAGTCATGATACTATACGTTTTCCACTCATACGAAGACTGTAACGTTCAAAAAGGTGTCAAGGTTTCGTTCTTACAGTGTACTGACTCCATGACTTACGACTGATTGTCTTAGGGTTTTAAAACATTTCAAAATGCTACAACTTTTTTCCTTGTCATATACAACAATCATTAGGAGGTTTTAGGGTGTTGTGGGCATGGTGTCAGCAGAATGCACAGTTGTACCCTGTAAGTCGGCCCTTAGAATCGTTCCACAATATAACATTAAGGAGGCTCGTTTTCTGTGAACGTACGCGCTTAACGATGACGTACACCTATTGTCTTTACCAAAAGTTTGTCTCCCAAACTTTCGTCGTTAATTTTAAATAATTCAAAAACGGTTTGATGAAAGTTTCAAAACTTTTTTTGTGGTTTTCATTTATGTTATAGAAACTCTATACTTTAAAAAAATTATGTAAGAAGCGGGAACGTCTTAAATTTTTTATGTATTCTCTATTATAGAATTTTTTCTTTTTCATCAAAACGAAAGATTAAATGGTCTTATTTTTAGCAAATTTTACCAAGCAATCATCAACCAGTTATGATTTTTTGAATACGAAATTTGGGTTGTCATAGCAACGTTATACGTCATGTTTCCTTATTTATTGATTTGACAGGTTGACTTACTGTTACATGATAAGCCAAACATTTTTTGTGTGTGGCAAACTGACTTTAACTTTTAACCTTTTACCCTTTCAAGCCTCTTTCAAAGCTTAGTTTAATTTCAAATCTGTATTTCCTGAAAAAGGAGTTAAGAAAACGTAATCAGACTGCTCATTTTTTTCCCCACAGGGCTGAAATAGAAGCAGCCAAAACTCTTTTATTTGGCTTCAGTAGTTTGACAGATTCCAACGCACAAAAGTCATTCGACTCCTCTTTAACGTCGAAAGCAGCCCCTTTGAGTTCAAGAGGAAATCAGAAATCAAAACTGAATTCAAAAAGGCCGTACAGTGAAAGTGAAGACGAGGAGAGTAGTGAAGAGGATTTAGGGTTTGGTGACTCGGATTATTTCAAAGATAAAAAATATGGTACGTGTTGTTAGGGGGCTTTCATTTATTAGTACAGAGGGGGGCTGGCAGAATTGTGGGGGGTTACATTATTTTGAGAACATAAGTAGGGGGTTGTCACTTTTTCAAATTTGATTTATAGGGTTTTTTTTTTTCTTTTTGTTTGAGTTTGATTTTTACTAAAACCTTTGTTAATGAAAGTTAAAATTTGATGGGGGGGGAGTTGGATCATGTTTGTGTGCTGTTCTCGAAAATTTTGCCCCCCTCTGTGCTAATTACTCTTGGTTTTCACGTGACGTCACAGCCGCCATGTTCGTGTACAGCTAACAAAAGATTTCTCATTAGCCTCTATTGTTATGTACGCCAACATAACTAACTGCCATGCCTTTGTTATATTATTCCCTAAGGAATGAGTGAAAACCAAAAATAGCGTAGAACTAGTAGAATAAGGGTGTGGACACACGATTTACAGTGTGACCCGAATAAGAAATATTTTAGGAATGTACTTATATATTTAATGATTTGCCCGAAGGACAGGTGTAGTACAATAGGACACAAGCTCACCTACTAGGCATATCACCAAATCCCATCCCCTAAGAATTCCCTAACCCTTCCCACAAATCCCATTAAGATTGGAATAGGCTGTTGAACCGGGAGACCTCCTGCTCTTCTACGAACAATTCAACAGGTTCTTTAATGTCCCCCATGATACAGGTTAAGGAAGGGATGGCAGACAGGCCCTACGGTTTAAAGTCCTTATCCGAGAAGACTTGAAGGTCTAATCATTTGCAGATATCATTATAAACGCAGCACTTTCTCCTCAGTTATTTTAAGACCCTGAGTGTTGTTCCGGCCGGGATTCGAACCCTGACCTCCCGCGCAACAGAACGGCGATTTTACCAACTGAGCTATCCGGGCGGCAGTTTTTTTACTTTGACCAATCAGAAACGGTTCCCTGACCGCAAGCTCAGGGGAACGTTTCTGATTGGTTCATTAACAATATAAACATTCCAAAAATACTTCTTACTGCCCACGGTTCTTCGGGTCGCAGTGTAACGTTGCTAAAGTAGGACCCATTTATACTTCAGCGACCGGCGTCTAATTTCACTTCTGCAGCTTTGCGTTGCAGCCGGGGTTGAACACGTTGGAGCTGTTGTAGGCACCGACGAGCGCAACGTTGCATCATATGTCAGAGTCATTACTGTCATTGATCGACAAACAAGAAACCATAGGAAGCCATGTCAATGTCACTTTTTACAATGTTGCTTTGCTGTGGGTGTAACCAAAAATGAACGTTCCGATCGGGTAAAGGCACGAAAACAATCGGAAGCCATTTTAAAGTTGCTAGGCCATACCAGCGTACCGTGGTATAGCTCAGAGCCATAATTTTATTTCGTTTGAATTTTTTCTATAGCTTATCCTCCGCTATCCGAAATGGTAGACGAAGAGAAAAGTAATTGGAAACCAGGAATGAAAAAGAAGAAAAGCGAAAAAGTAGATGCAACGTGGAATCCGAAAAGTAAGTGATGGTTGTTTGTAGGGAATTCATTGTGAATGAGTGTAAAGAAACTAGAATAAGTAGCATAGCAGTAAAATCCTGTCTTGTACTGCATCCCACATATTAAGGTAATGCTTTCTCACTTTGTCAATTCCTGCCACGACTGCGCAGGGTGTGTTGAGCTCTTTCCCACCCGACCCTCCCTTGACGCGCCGTGCGACACGCGGCAGATGCTTCATGTATGAAACATTCTAGACTCTACTAAGAAGCACGAGCGTTCGCTTCTCACAATTGTGACCCGGGATCGATTCCGGCTTGGCGTCATGTGAGTAAAGTTTTTTGTTGGTTCTCTCCCTTTCTTCGAGGGTTTTTCTGTGCGTTCTCCAGTTTTTCCTCCCTCCGTAAAAATCAACATTTCTAAATTCCAACTGGCCTTCAGTGGACGAACAGCCACTATGTGGATGTGCCACTGCAAATTCCCAATTAAATTTAGTACCATTTTAAGTGTCAGAAGTCCATGGTAATATGATTATTATATTTCCTCAGGCAAAGTCGTTAAGTCTCCTAGTAAAGACGTGCGTCCACAACGAGCTTCTGCGAGGCGGAGCATCAGTATGGATAGGGAACCGTCACTACTAAACGCACCACTGCCTAGTGCAGACTATGAAATGGTAAACCATTTGAAAACCTATTGTTTATAGTTAGGGAATTTTCATTTAGTGGCCTCGGGGGCGGTAAATTTCTAAGTTGACTTTCACTGTTAATTTACTTATTATTTGCCTTATCTGCCACTGTCTGACGAAAGCATTTTTCCCCTACTCTCTTATCCTTCAGTCCACAAGTCATTTATCGTCCATTACTAGTCCATTGGGATTTTCCAGCCAGCTGAATTCTAGTATAAATGAACCTGGATTAGAAACCATGACATCGACTACTGCTACTACTGCTGTTGGAACATCACAGGGACAAGGTGCTTCTTCTCAAAGTACGTAAATATCAAGGGACCACTGATTGAATATCGTGTCTTTGCCTCCATTATACAGTAACCAGGGCACTTAGACAACGAGAAACAAACAAGATTTAGGGTGACAACTTGAGCCAGTCATGGGAGATCACAATCAGTAGCATCGTGAACTCAGCCGATCACAATGTTTCATTCCCACAGTCTCTTAGATAATATCAAAATGTTAGACAATTTTCAGATCTTTTTACTTGCTTCTGATTGGCTAATTTTGGACTGCATTGTTTTCACTCTAATCTTGGTTCTTGTCGTCAAGGTGCCCCGGATACAACAGTTATACTATAATTTAACACTGATTTTTTTCTTTTTCTAATAGGTCATGGAAGTCAGTCAGGCCCATCCAAGCGTGGTCGTCACAAGGCGGTCTCAACTACAAAACAACGACTCGCTAAGATACTCAAGTTAGATAAAACTGGCAGATACAAGCGATAAAATTTCTAACCTCAAATCAAATTAGGTATATTAATAATAGTTCATTTAAGTGAGCTTTTTTGCGATTTGCTGCTGTTTGAGTACAGATGTGATTATTAATTAATTCTCAATATTTTATGATTAATTTATTATTCAATACAGTTTTTTGCCTTTAGTATAATTGCGAGAAGAATTAGTTTTGAAATCATTGAAGCTCTTCAGTGAAGACTTCAAGCTAATCAAATTTTTTGATTCTTTGAGGGCGATTTCTACTGGAAAAATCAATTCAATCACAAATACCCTGATTTTAAGATGTATTCTCATTATCGGAGCTTAGGTTAATGCTTTCCGTTGTACTATATTATTATACTATAGCTATGCACTTCATGCTTTGTTGTTGTTGTTTATTTTTGTTTCGTACGCTTAAGGTGTCTAGTATATTTATCGGACCACACTACCACTTTTCAATCAGCTGATTTATGGACTTATCCTTAGCCGATCAGAACGCCTTTTGCACCAATAATTGGGTAAAGGATGAAAGTTGAGAATTATGTCAATTTCATCTCTATCAATGTTACCTTGGCAACGATCAACAAAGATGGCTGAAAATCTCTGAATTTTGTCTCAAATACTTTGCCTTGATGTTTGGTTTATCACCCATATAATCGCTTTTGTGGACCTTTTCGAGATCGCGAGATATTTTAGAAAAACCGATTTCAGCTATCTTTGTTTATCGTTACCAAGGTAACATCGATCGAGCTGAAATCGACATAATAGGTGATTTGCCCTAAGAGGTCACGTGACCCTACCTCCCTTAAACCAAGCAGCAGTGTCAAAGTAAACTCCAAAAACGAAAAGAGCACCTCCGTATTAGTAAGGCGATATTTTGGCTCATAAAATAAAACAAGCGAGGTAGGATTTAAGGGGTTTAAGGGAGGTAGGATCACGTGACCTCTTAGTGCAACTCGTCTGTTCTAAACTGTCATCCTCGCGCAATTATTGGTGCAAAAGGCGTTGATCGAAAACCCATTAGAATTAATATAATAGGCAGTAAACACGTTTAATTTTTTTAGATTATTTCTAGATCTGTTTTTGATACACGTTTACACGGACTGAACTTCGAAATACAAGCTGGTTTTTCTTTTTTTTTTTTTTTTTTTTTCCTCTCATTTTCCGGCAGTAGTATTGGTTAATTAAACTAAAATGAATTATATTTCAAATATTCCAGAATCCAGCACATCTTACCTTGTAGATATTGGTATTTGTATTTAAAGTTGTCGGATGTTTGTGTGTTTTCCTCGACTTTTACTACAACACCCACTAGTGCTTGCTTTCTTACACTTCTTTTTAACGTGTTTATACATGTTCTGTGAGTGTCCATGGCATGTTTGATTCAATACGGTACTGTAGATACGTTTTTTTATCATTGTTCATTCTTTTTCTTCTATTATAAGGTTATTATTTTTGTACAAAATGGATCCATTCGTGTTGATTAACTTTTCAAAATGGCCGCCAAATTAACAATTTCAAAATAGCTTTGGTTGCTTTTCAAAATGGCCGCTTGTGACAAGGCCGTCACAACTTGAAATTCTACGCATGTTTATTTCTGCATTTTGCATTACATTATTATTTAGCTTGTAAACTCTCTTATTATTATTTATGATCAATTTTTGAGAACACGCGCTACGCTAATGCTATTATTTGTAAGTATATTTAATTTTTTTAACTGAATAGAATGCCCATATTGACTTCACCTGCAGTCGTCGATACATTGAAGTTTATCTTAAGAATGCCGATAATGAATGCATAAATCTAGAAAAGATTCTTGAATTAAAGGGAAAACTGCCGAGTGTATTTACGGCTTGGTTAATTTATGTAAAAAAAGACAGAAAAATACATATGATTTTTAAAATGAAATTCCTTAATTCTTTCGGTCATACTTTAATAGGTGCACTCGTAACGCAATTTTTTCGAAGATAATTTTAGAAAAGGATTTATGTTAAGTGTGTCTTTAGATGTTTTGATTTGATGGCTTTATTGTAAGTCAGATATTAGTAATTAATAATACTAACAGGGGAAGGTACGTTGATTATTAGGGAAAGGCTGAGGAATTCGGAGTAATTTTTTCCGGAGAAAATCTTGATCCTCCCCCTCAGATGGTCTTAATAGTTTTTAACCACGTCCAGTTTGTGAAAGGGCCTTCCCTTGCTTTAAGTCTACTAAAAGCGATAACCCTCCCCTTGAGTCTAAAAAAAAAAAAAAAAAATGATAAATGACCCACGCTCCAAAAAAAAAATGTGCCTTCCCTAAAATAGTGTTTAATTGTGTACCCCTTAAGATTAATGACGGATTATGAACATGTCATTTCAAAATACCAAGTTTAAATCTCCTGTAAACTGTTTCAGTGTTGTCTCACTTTTACTAGTCATTTTGAAATAAAAGCCTTTGTTATATTTAGGCTCCTATTGGTGGATGAATGTATAATACAAATAGAATTACCTTGCTAAAATAAAGGGTTCATTCCTTTGCTTCATGTATTTGATAATCGACGTATCTTGAGTATTATGCACCAAGCCTCGACTTAAAAACTTTTGTTAGCTCCAATTCCCGCGAACAATAGTTTAGAAGTGGGACGACACCGAATAGAAATTATTATTGCTAAGGCACATCATGTTGGGAGTGTATAATAACCCCAAATGAATTAATCTCGTAAACATATTTTAATTATTTATATAATGCGTGAGTATACTAAATAATAGGCTCTTATTTTGTATTGACAAAATTGTCAAGAAAAGAACTTTTTGCTATTTAGGATTTCTTATAATTCATTCCTTACATAAATATACCATTGCATCTACAGATTAATAAAATATTTTAAACGGACTTTAAGTGTTGTATTGTTTTAATATATTTCTGGTTAACTAGTTTTCAAGTTTCTGCGACCCCGGCATATCAGGCGAGACAACTTGTTTTCAGCTTCCCTCAATCAAGTTACGCCGGTAATTAGTTTGAATGATGGAAGCCAAAACTCCAGACATCTGGAGTTGACAGAGTGGCAGAAACATGTTAAACGTTCAAGCGATGCAAGTCCTTCATGATTTTTAGATAACTCCACTGTTAACGTTCAATTTTTTCTCTTTAATACCCTTCTACTTTCCTTTATTTTCGTCCATGGAAACACTGATGGTAAATCCTTGTGATTTTTCTTTTTTCCTCTTTCAAAGTGCGAAGAACATCCTTGTATTGTCACGATCGAGTTTTAAAGTTTTGTTTCATAACAGACGAGCATATTCTTTACGTAGATCGCATTCCTTCGGAATTCTGTAGTAGTAAAGGCCTGACGAATTTCTAAAGTTGTTAAGACAGCCTGGAACGCAGCAATTTACAGGTTTAGGCATTTTAAACACGAATAAACATCACTAGTACTTCTACATTTAACACACTTCACTCTTCTGTTGACATAAGTGGTCTACCCAAACGCCTTGCCCAGGCCTACTCGGCCGCTCTAGTGCCCAGGTCGCTACTCGATTTTGCAGAGGGGAATAAGTAACTTCGCCCAGGTACACTCATTTATATACAAACACAAGCAGCCCATCGAGATAAATGTTAATGTGTTCGCTACGCTCGCCATTCTCGTCCCCATAGCCTGCGCTAATGCTGGCCAGCGGAAGGCAACACACGAAAGGCTCTGGGACAATCCATAACCGGCCGTTTTGTGATTGGATGAAATAAACAATGGAAGAAGTACTACCGTGTTTGTACTTTTGTGTTTCCTGTTTCATAAACAGATTTTAAAAGAATTATATATTCTTTTCTGAGCAAACAATCTTTTCTATTACCTCCTTAGAAAATGTTATTACGAATAGGGTGCTAGATAGTTACTTCAAACATCTGAGTAGTTTTTGAGTGACTTTTTTAAGGGTGGTTTTCGAGTAGGTAAATTTTACAAATTTTTTTCTTATCGCTCGTAAACCAAAATAATCTTTTCTCATCCTATCTTTGTACTCTGATCAGCTTTTAGGACACACACACACACACACACACACACACACACACACACACACACACACACACACACACTCATATTCGCCTTTTAATTTCCATATCGAGCAGGGTACTGGGTTCGAGTTGGAACCGCAAAGCATGCATGGATATTTTGGAAGGACAGGAAAAAAAACAAAAACAAAACAAAAACAAAAAACAATGGCATCCGCCATGAAACAAAGTTCTATAATCCAAAGAAAAGCATATTTTGACCGAAGAAGATATTCCAGGTGCCAAGATTCCACGTGAATCATTAGAAGAATGTAGCGTGGTTCAACTGCGAAGATGGCTTTTGTGCAGAGGAGCGAAAACTTTGCGAAAAAAGGCCGTTTTGATAAGCAGGTAAGAAAGTACGATCTTATGTGCGAATACAATTTTTGTAATTTTTATTACAAAAAAATCGTCGATTCTTCCAAACTAACTGATCTTCGCTGTTGTTTCATAGAGTGCAAGACTATCAAAAAAAAAAAGAATGGTTTGGATACCAAATATCTCCGAGATCCAGATGAAGGTATGAATTTATTGAGGAAAAAGGCATGACTTGGCGTCCTTACTAACGCAGAAACAGAGGCCTACCCAACATGCTCAAAAGAAGGTTTCACCTGTGATCTTAGTAACATCCCCAAAGTGACGTTTGGCACCATCTGGAGATATATGATTGACTGTGTTGAGCTCAAGAAGCAGCTGTTTATGGCCAAGCCCTTGGTTAAAGGCTACAATTTCTATAAGTCTGGACATGTTCTTTTTATCAGTCATTTAGCAGAAAAAGGAAAACATTTAATTTATCTAAAAAGCCAACTTCTGCCTTCCATGAAAAACCTATATATACTTGTTATTTTGTTATGACATCAATTGAAAATGTATTAAGAGCTCAATGTGGATGTCC
The DNA here is from genome assembly GCA_024752375.1 of Entacmaea quadricolor. NCBI lineage: Eukaryota > Metazoa > Cnidaria > Anthozoa > Actiniaria > Actiniidae > Entacmaea > Entacmaea quadricolor. Next base: position 629 of record JANTNT010074434.1, on the reverse strand, counting down.
AGCAGGTGTTGATGGTCACTGCAACCATGTCACAGCCACTCTGTTTGCCCTCGATGAATACTGTAAACAGAGAGTTAACTTTAAATCTGAGTCATCTGAATTATTTTGCTCTTCACTTCAAGGCCATGTAAGTGGAATGTTCCCCGGAAAAGGAAAGGCGATGTCATGCCAATTGGGAACATAGAATTTGCAAAAATGACTACTCAAAAAAAAAGAAAAGAAAAGAAAAGAAAAGAAAAGAAAAGAAAAGAAAAGAAAAGAAAAGAAAAGAAAGAAAGAAAGAGAGAAAGAAATAAAGAAAAAGAGAAAGTCCTTTACTACTCCTGGTCATGATGTTAGAGCTTTACATCAGAGAACATGGCCTGGAGACAAGGTTAAAAATATGTTAAGGTAATTCTGTAGAAATAGAACCGAACATAGATTTTTATTAAAATTTCGTACAGTTACTAACTAAACTATGACTATTCCAAAAATGAAATAAAAAAGTGGGGTCACCGAGTTTGTTTTCGCACTAGAGGGCGGTAAATTTAGCCACTTTTGAGGCTATGCGATACCGATCTTCGAAACGAAAGAATCGAACATTGAGCTATCAATCCTCCCATGAAATATATGCTAGTATTAAAATATTG
>JANTNT010074323.1:0-11655 GCA_024752375.1 Entacmaea quadricolor | reverse complement strand
AAGAGCAGCCCAGACAGGACATGCATATTCCAATACAGATCTTATTATACTACAGTATACCTGTACTAATTGGTTAACTGTGAGGCCACATTTTTTAAGCGCGCGCAGAGCATACAGCCGTTTGTTAGCTTTCTTGACAATATGATCAACATGAGTGTTCCAGGACAGATCTTCTGAAATATATATTCCTAACAACTTAAAGCTACTAACCCTCTCAATGGCAGTACCCCCCACTAAGAGCGGGCCTGGGAGAAAAGGACAATAATGCATAAAATTGATGATCATTTCTTTACATTTCTTAGGATTAATGATTTTGTTTTTTATTGTTCATCTGACTGTTACACTCTAACTAGTACACTTTGTTTCACGGGTTAATAAAAACCGCTTTATAAACGAACGACCGAACAAACGACCGAACAAACGACCGAACAAACGACCGAACAAACGAACAAACGCGAATTGAACAAATGAAAGACGAGTGCATAAAATAGCCATCGAGTGTACTTTGGGTGTAATATTTTCCCATTTCAGACAACGCGTCATTTTGTATGGACTGATAGTTTGCAACCATTCTCAAGGAAATCAAAAGACAAAGAAACAGCGGCCATGTTGGTGGTACGAACAAAAGAAACTAATGAGAAATCTTTTGTTAAATATCACCAAATTAGACAACCTAACGCAATTGTCAATAGGTATAAACAAGGTGTGAATAGATCGATTTAACTAGATCCCTGGAGAATCAAAAAAACAGTGGCAGCCAAATTAGTGTACCTCGTGTAACAACGGAAGCTAATGAGGAATCCTTTGTTTTGAGAAATTCTTTGAGTTCACCGACATGGCCGCCATGACGTCACATGAAATCGCTTTTTTGAACATTTAACGCTCGAAGATAAATTTCACGCACACCCATGAATTATTATTTATTTAATACTCACAACCCAACTGCTATATAATCCAGACCGGTGAATGCTCCTGGTTTTATATCTTCAACATTACAACGAGAAAGGTCGCTGAGAAAATGACGGATAATATTACTCTTTAGAACGATTTCGCATATCCCTATTTTTAAATGCTAATGAGTTTTCTTAAAAGGCTAATGAGTAGGTAACAAGATAACAGTAGAAGTATATTCAAAGGCACGTACGTTTCATGCGAAGCGGCATGTACCCGAAGACTTATTCTTAAAATAATAACAATACCTCAATCGTGTGAGCAAAAGCATTTTAAAAAGCCTTACAAAATACGAGAACAAATTTTCCATGACAAAGAGTTTTTGCTACTGTAGACAAAAGAATTTTGACAACTTCCACACTGCATGCCACTGATATTGCAACGTACGTGGGTTTGGATTTACTTTTATTGTTATCTTGCTACCTACTCATTAGAATTAAGAAAACTTATCAGCATTAAAAAATAGGGTTATGCGAAATCGTTCTTTAGCTTAGTAAATTGAGGTTAATTCACCGAATGTATAAGACAATTAATAAGTAATTACATGTGCACATGGTACATACAGTTGCCAAAAAATTATAAATAAGCTGCCAAAATTTCTAAGGGATAGAACATTTTTGATGGCGGGCACTCAAAGTAGTGGTTGAGCATCGAATAAATTGTACCGAGAAAGCCACCTTAAACAAGTGAAGCTATTGTGTCGTTTCATGGCTATATGTGTTTTATGGTTACTCAATAAATGGTATCTGGACATAAATTTGATTTTTAATGATTTTTACGGATTTGCGGCCCGTCATCGGAGCACCCGAGTCCAAAGTGTTGAACCTTAAGATATCTTTAAAACGACTACAAATTGTTAAAAGAATATAATATATTAACACAACGACTGAATTTAAATAAATCGAACTTACAGTTCTAGCAAGCTTGATAAGCCTCTAAATGAATTGGGTCCAAGAACTTTAATATTATTGTTAAATATATACCTTGGAAGAGAAAATAAGAAACTCTCTTAATTTCTTATTTTGCAATCAGGATATCATACATTTGCTCAATTAAGCAAAGTATTAATAGTGGAGCAGCTAACTGCAATTTTAAACGAAATCGTTCGTTTTGTGATACAAGCATGAAACTTGACACAAATATACTTTAGACTGTTTCCAAAACATCCAATCGATTATTCACGTGAATTTTTGATTTTGTTGATAAATTTCGGATGACGTCATATTTCAATATGGCCGCCATAGTCTATTTTACTATAGTTTTTTTGCTTGATTTGTTCTGTCTGTGATTCAAGCATGATACTCAACGCAAATGAACTTCAGACCGTTCCCCACATATCTATGTGATTTTTTGACGTCTTGTTACCAATTTCGGATAACGTCTTTTTCAACGGCTATATGTGAATGTATACGTCTTACTATGATTTCAGATATTGTAAATTGTTTCGCTTAGTGCTTCATCAGTCTGTATCTAGATTTTTCATAGCTATTCCTGGTTCAAATGGGCTATACAGCAACAGACTATCCATCTACTCACTTCCTATAACACCTCCGATTGCACCCTTTCTTGCATCCACACTTAGTCAGTTCTTAACAGCTTTTTGCAATGGGTCTAATGTATTTGCCATGTTTCACCATGTCTAAACCATCCCCAGTTAGCAGGACTTGATATATCAGGTTTAGGATCCATTGTCTGACCCCAGATTATACCTCCCTGGTAGGCAGCTCGCTTTGAATGCTGCTTAAGAGATTCTTGGGTTGGTGGAATATGTATGGTCTCTGTTTTCGAGCAAAAAGGTCGAGTCTTGCTTCTCAGGCTAGTTAAGGCACGAACTGGGCATGAAAACGAGGCTACGTTTTATATTTTGTTTTGACTGATTTAGAACTGTGATAGAGTTACCAGCATTTTATCTTCAAACACAAATCGACAAATTCTAAACTTTTGAGTAAAAGGTATATGGTAATGGTTGTCATGTGACCAATGACGTCACTCTTGATATTTTAAAGATTTAATTCGAAATGGGCTGCTGGGGATGATTTATTCAACTGCTTTTTTAGTTCTATTTTATAGAGTACATGTGTAGACACATAAAACTGCCCTAACTGGTTGACTTTCATTTCGTGTTTTAAAGATATAAAGATAAGAAAATTATGAACCTCAGGTCACGTGACCTATTTTGCTCATTATCCTTTTATTACGAAAATTTTTTTCAGCGATGAGGGCAGCTTCTTAAATACGCCCTTAAATGAAATACAAAAAAAACTCTTACCTTAACTCCACAAGTAAAACTCATTGGCTCCTTTGCTATCAAAATTTTAGGCTAAAAAAGGCGGGAATAAAAGTCACGTGACCACAAATTTGGCAAGTTATCGTGTCTGGAATTTTAAGAACTCCGAGTTATTCAAAATAATGCCAATGTCCAATGGTGTGGTTACACTAAGTCTATAATAAATGGTAAAAGGTGCTAGCCTCGTTTTCATGCATAGTCCTTGCCTTAACTAGCCTGAGTTCATTGACAGTAGTACGTGTACTTGATCGGTCGTACATTGTCACTACAAACTTCTGGGGTATGTGTAGGTCTCCGTCATCAATATTCGTAGGGCTCTGGCTCAGTTTGGTAAAGGTTTGGTAAATGTTTGCCAAGCTGATTTCTTTCCTTTGCCACGAAACGCAGAAACAACATCGCAACCAGTGAACGCGTGGAAAAATGGCATAGCATTTGCCCAAGAAGGACCAATGTTGTTCACAAGTTGATGGACTGGAATCCAGCAAGCATTTACAACTCGACCAAAGGTAATCCAGATTTCCTCAAGCCCCATTTCCTTTAAAGGCAACATAACAGAAACAGCAATAACGACCACATCAGTGTCATTTGCTTTAATTATCAGTGACCTGCTTCCTGGTAATGCAATACTCTTAGCATGTACAAAAATTCTGGTGTCTGCTTCCTCGTGGTAACATGGAGAAATGTCATCCAGGGACATAGCTTGGTTTGCCAGCGCGTCTTCTCCCTTTGTTACCACGACGATGTTTGTTGTACTTGCGCTAGATATCTTCTCACCAAGAAAATCAAAAAGCTCTGTTTTGTTGTTGCTGTCACGAAGAAAACCATTCCAGTGGGGTTTTGCTGTCTTTAGATACCCTTCTTCTAATCCCACTTCCTCTTTTCGACCTTGTTTCGTTTTTCAGACTTGGCTCTCGGTAGACATCAAAAACAATGTATGTTCTCTTGTACTTAGAAGAATAAAACTTGACCTTTGGAAGGATATCTTCAGTGGCATATTCCTCAAAGGTTTTAGATTTCCCTGGAGCAGAAGCGTTGACCATTGCTGTACCATCCATGATAATGGAGTCAGCATTAGGTTCGAATTCAGGCATAGTAACCTTGTCTTTGAAGATATCAACTAATTGAGATTTTTGGCACGAATGTAGTTTTCCATTATCACTTAACGATGCCGGGAAAGACTAATTTTCGTAATGGAAAAACTCACGAAGGTCGCATTCTCTGCTCTGTCATGAAATAAAAAGGCGGGAAAACAGCTGACAGTCCTCTTTGATGATCTTCTCTTTAGATTTAGTGGGTTCTTGTTCACGGCTGAAGAAATCAGTGTTGTTCTTTTAATTGGCTCATAGAAGCACGATCCATCTTCTTTATTTAAACCCTTCATGAATGACTTAAACTGCTTTTCGCCAATTGCGTGGTGTGTTAATATCATTTGCGCTTTGGTGGGGTCAGCAATGTCTTTGGTATCAATAGCCAAGAGATCAGAAGAGTATTCTTCAAATGGATTGCCCATCTCTTCTAGTACTCTGCATAATCTTTGAACTCTTTGCAAAAACACCGTTTGACTGCTTTTTGTTTCTTCATGATGTTTGTCACTACAATGTTTATTTTTCTTTCCTGATTTTGCTTCGTAGTTTGAAACAAGACGGCTCACTTCTGGTCCAGCAACCATCCATCTTCTAAGTGCGTTTTCATCCTCAGTTAGACCAATTGCACCACCGTCACCTTGATAAAATTTAAATAGTTAGTAGTGTTTCATAGCACGTACTTAATTTCTAAATTTCAAGCATACCTTTTATTACCGCATTATTTTGCTCGTGAGCTTGATCGATAGGCAAACCAGAGAATGCCCTTTTGGACTTATGTATCACAAATTTTCCTAGTTTGCGTAGTTAACATTATTGTTGGCAAAAACGTAGGGTAACATTTTTGCCAATGCTTGTCGATACAGTGCACAGTAGCAGAACTGTGGGCTTACATGCTTGCGATGTACACACCAGCTTTCAAAGTCAAGAACCTCGGAGCTCTCACTTGCATCGTTGACGTAATTCTGGTATGCTCTTCTGATCAATCTGTATAGAGCAGATACGGTGACTTGGTGTGCTTGTCTTGTTCTGGTAATGCTGGAAGCTGACAAAAACGATTGCGCAGTTCCAGACGAAGCAACATCTGCTTCAGTAATGGCGCATGTCCAACCACTTTCTTGAAGTATTGTTCCTATTGACCTTAACACTGCCATCTCAATATGGAGCCCCCCGAACATAATAACAAATTTGTCCTCTCCATATTCAGACCATTGCCATTGAATTTGCTTGGCCAATGCACACAATGGCTGGTCAGCAGCTACAACTGGAATTTGTCCTGGATTCAAGAATGTCACGACATCACGAATTCTACTCAGCACATGCTTGATTGTGGCTACAGAATGAGCTTCGTTTCGAAGGAGGGGAAGTAATGAAGTGATACTGACTTTAAATGGATTGGCTCGTCTCAGAGAAGCATGATGTGCGGACTATGATAAACTGAGATTTCCGTCTACCTCTTCTGTTACATTGACTTTTTCAAGCCATGTAAAGTCTTGCGCTGATAATGACCGAACATTTGGCAATACAAAGCTAGTTGTAACTGGTGGCTTTGGATTTTCCCTTAGATTAGCTGGATGTACGTTAGTAAATGTTTCTGGTAACTCAGGAACTTTCTTGGACTTGCCTTCCCCTAATTTAAGCGGCGCACGTATCTCTCCGATGTTATTAGAGGTTGGGTGCTGAAAAACAGAAATACTTGTGCCATGGAATGAAGAGTGGGCTGTTGTTGCGGTCGAATTGTGATCAATGTTGTCCATGGCAGATGTGGTATCAACCCCTTCCTAAGTACTGGTGGGCACTCAACGCTTTCGTCCACATACCGATTCACAACGGCCTCCCCAAGGTTTGAAGATATTTCAAGAACTCTATCGTAAGAAATGCTCAGTCCGTTTTCATATAGCATGTTTACGAGTTGTCGCTTTCTTGTTTTGGCAAAAACGGACAAACCAACGTAAACGGCGAAAGGAGTTTCGCGCACCTTGGCGTGTCTGTGAGTAGTGACGTCTTCTTTGTACTTTGAAAAACAGTTGAATTGTAATAGCTGTGCTAAAGCTAGATCAGATTTTGATGCGCCATGGCTCATCTGAGACTTGATATCCGCTCCATGCTCAATCATACAGACGAACTCTAAAAGTGATGAAGGGATGGATTCTTTGATTTTATCGCCGTCCATTGTTTTTTTCAAAGTTCCATTTGTGCAGGAGCATTTCCTTGCGTAATATTGCAGCTGACTTGGCAAGATGAATGGCATCACTTGTCTTACTTGCTTTTTCCATAAAGATTCCAATGTCACCGTAAAATGCTAGCAGAATTTCTCAGCCCTTCTGATACGCTTCTAGTTCAAGCAAATGCAGCAACAACTGGTCTTTTAGTCTCGTAGAATTTACGACTCCAACGTCAACGCCCATTTGTTCAACTCTTTCTTGGTAGAGTAGAACCAAGTCAGCAAGCCTAAATGTGTGTGGACCCGTTACTGAATTGCAAGTTTCAATTATGTACGTAACTAGTTCAGAAAAAGCAATTGCAAATCGTTGTTTATCTGACTCTCTTTCCGTACTTGTGGATCACTCTTGAGCACACAGCTAAGCCCGCTCTCTATTATATAAGGCAACCAGGCAGACTGGGTGATACTTTAGCTCCTGGGCAACAACATCTCCTGCACTAAGTACTGCAAGAAGTCTTCCGTCATTCAGTATCTTTGCACACTGTGTTAACTTTTCATTTAGTTGCATTGTCATTGCCTGTCTTAGTTTACCTTCTTGCTCATCTTTTTCCCATAAAAAGCATGAATCGTTCGACGCTGTCTTTTGCTTCTTGCGTCTTTGCCCTTGAACCAAGTATGGGTCTGATTGGGTTGCAGTTGCGACTCTTTTCTCTGCTCTCTCTAGCTTCGTATTATTGAAAAGAAGCTTGCACGATTGGTGATATTTAGCATTGTTCCTTCTCAAATTCATGAATAATTAATGAGGACAAAACAAAGAAAATCAGTACCGTGACGGAGTTTGAGAAATGTGATCCAACACTTGCATAAATTAAGCCAACTTTCGCTTTGAATTTCTCCACAAATTATTAATAAAATTGAGAAATCATTTCCAACACTCTCGTGTTGGAAATATTACTTCTTAACGTATCTTCAATACCACTGCCTTCATCTAGGCGAGCTGGATCCAGGGCAATTGGAAGGGCATTGACGGCAAGAAACAAAGGAATGTTCTTGGCAATATTAGTGTAACCATCAACCTCTCTTTTGAACGGATTTGTGACTGGTGACTTAAGATTTTCCTTTTTGTCTTGTTGGCACAAGCAACAACTACTCCAGTCTTTTTTCCTTTTAGCATCCATACGCATTTACATCTGATATATTGCCAAATAAACAATTATTTAAAAAAGCACACACAAAGACTGTAATTACAGTGATATTATCTATCAGGTACGTCAAATAGTATCAAAGAACACAGTGTTTTTCATTAGAAAACGAGTCTACATGTTATTAACACAAATCGCTGATATTTAATTAAATTTTTTTCATATATTATTTGTTGACACAGAAAAATCATCATAATTAACATTCACAAATATTCTTAGTAGCCTATCTATACTTTACTTACTATGATTGAGTGTAAAAACTTCAAGAATTTAGGTTAATAATTAATTCCCTTTTCAAAACGGCCGTCAGCTAAAACCACAAGAAAACCGACTCAAAAACCCCAGGGTTCCCAACTAATGTTTTGAGCGGAGTGCATGTGGAAGTGGTTGAAAGTATTGGAAAATCCCATCATTTCGTCATAAACTATTCAAAGTGACAAAAAAGAGCCGCTTATACAAAAAAAATAAAGCAGTATGACGTTTTAAAAATGAACCATCAAAATGGCCGCCATATTGGAAATTTTTAATCAAATTTTTTTCAACTTTACTGCAACCTTTCAGGTGGCTAATCTCAACTGAGTATTTGTGCCAAAAATTGTGCTTGTATCACAAAGTGAATGATTCTGCTGCCAGCTGCTCCACTATAATTAGCAATATGTATTTATTAGCAATATGCATTTATTAGCAATATGCATTTATTAGCAATATGCATTTATTAGCAATATGCATTTATTAGCAATGTGTATTTATTAGCAAGAAATTCCGAACGGACATGCGCAGTTAAAGTATGATACTTTGAAAACTCTAGGCTCAGAAATGGAAAAGGAAAGTATTGGGATATTTCAATAAAGTGAAATATTTTAATTTCAACATATATGATAGAAAAGCAAGCCCGAACCTCAAAAGCATTCGATGCTTTTTTCGAACTTAGTTTTATTCCCTTGGAGGTAATTACATTTGAAATTCAAGGACTATCATAGTCAGCCATTACAGCAGAACACAACAAGAATACCTAAACCTGCTTTTATGTCTTCAGCTTTCGGTTCACAATGGTTAAATGATTTCTCCTTCCGGGGTTTGCAATCGATCGAGCCAGTATGTCTTGAGCATTTTTAGAAATTCATGAGGAAATACTTGAATTTTCGTCTCGGTTTTACGAAATGAAGTTAAGCATTAACTAAACTTCCATTTCCCACTACTTTTTAATATTTCTTTTCTCGCGGTTGTTCTTTTTATCGTATGAATGTCTCTTTTACACATAGACAATCGACAGTCCATGTCTCCCTCTTCCTACTCGCGTGATATGGTTCGGAAGTTCTGGCGATGATGAGCATTGTGTATTTATTAACAAAGGATTTTTTTTCTTACATTTTACATTTACAAGTCATTAACAATCATTATCTTCGAAGAGCTACCCAAAGTTGAACTAAAATGCCAAAACTCATTAAAAATTCATTAGGTAAGAATTCGTGTGCTTTCTTTGATACCACGTGACGGTATCTTTATACCGCCATTTAGATACGACTTCTTGTTTGATATAAAACTCATTACTGCGATTTTCATAAATACGCGGACACCGAAGTTCAAATATCAACGTGCAATCGACGATTTTGCTTCCGTCCTTCAAACCTCCGTACATTTGCGAATAGGTTCCGTGACGTCGCCCACAAAACACTTTCATTCCTAGCGAATTCTTTGAGGACTCTTAGGAAATATTTAAGGACATAAAAATCACCTTGTTGGATCTGGAAGGGACATTAAACTGTCGACGAAGTCGGGGATCAGGTACGTGAGTACTAGTCTTATTTGAGTGTTGGAATTCATGAATTTTAACGTTACCGCTCGACGTTAAGGTTGTGAGTTCTCTCTAAAAACAACAGTAAATATAAAGCTTGGACTTTTTGTTAATAAAAAAACGTAGAAGATCTATATCTAGTAAATATATAATTTCTCTATAACATTATTACCCGTCTTTAACAGCAATCCTTCAACCACATCGCTAGCTTGGATACGTGTAGTTTTGGTCAGCGCCAACAGAGTAAAGTCAGCTAGATAGATTAAAATCACCAATACGTATGGACGCAATTTATAAATAAATTTCTACTATTTCCGTGAAATTCAACACTCAAATAAGATTTACGTATCTGTTCCCCGACTCAGTTGACAATCTGTGTCCATTTAGACGATGTTTTATTAGGTCCTAAAATATCTCCTGAAAGTCTTCAAAAATTGTTATTATTTCTCTTGTTTTTACTCATGAATTATTTATGAGTTTGAAAACTTAACGTAACGCAAAGTTGCAAAAGGTGAGAGTATAATATATTACTTACAAGTGCTAAATGAATAAACGAACGAACGAACGAACGTTTTCAAAAACGTTTCTCAAATAAGATTTACGTATCTGTTCCCTGATTGACAATCTGTGTCTCTTCCAGATCCGATTAGATGATTTTTATGTCCTAAAGTTTCTCCTGAAAGTCTTCAAAGAATTCACTAGGAATAAAGGTGTTTTGTGGGCGAAGTCACGGAACCTATTCGCAAATGTTCGGAAGTTTGATTGACGGAAGCAAAAACGTCTTTTGAACGCTGATATTTGAACTTCGGTGTTCGCGTATTTATGAAAGTCGCAGTAATAAAACATTAGTGTATATATCAGTGATATAAGGGAGTGTTCATAATTTATCCAGAGGGAATCATTATTTTTCCCTTATACAATTTAGGGAGAGGCTAAAGTAAAATTCCCCATAAATAAAATCAAGTATGGGGGGTGGGGCAACAAATATTATACCGGAAAAATGCTATGAAAAACTGTTACTTAGAATATTGCACTTATATAATAACAGATAAAATTGGGCAAGCTTGCTACTAGATTGCTTCAAAAAATCTTAGACTGATACTTGTTCAGGATATTTTATTTGAAAAATTCCAGCAGACAAACTGTTAAACCTTGTCTAATTAGAAAGTGCAAAAACAAGTAGCTCCGGTTTTTGTCCACTTCTTGTGCTACATTGTTTCTTTGCAGGTGGTGGTTCAAATTTCCAGTCGCTGTCTTTAAAATGCTGAGAGATTGATGATAAAAATAATATTTTGCCAAATTAACCAGTCAATCATACTTTTCTTGACTTGTGCCAGTTGTTTTCAATCAATAAAGTTTTATGCAGTTTGATAGTATCATGCACTTTTTAACAAACCAAGTTTGACTGAAGCAATATATTTTAAAACTCCAATGAAAAATCCTTTATTCAAGTGCTATTAAGGGCCAAATGTAGAAGTTACATGAAGGGAAAAAAATGAATTATGGTAAGTGGGCCATGTCATTGGGGGGGAGGCTATGATACTTTACCTTGGCTAATTGACACCTCTTGAGAGGGGGCCAAAAAATATCTTTAGATAATCAGGGGGCTTCAAGAAAGAAAAAGAAAAAAGATGAAAATCATCATAGCTGCCCCTCTAGATAAATTATGAACGCTCCATAAAACTAATGAAAAAAATTTGAGTTTTCTATCACTGATATAGACACTAATGTTTCATTAATGAGTTCCATATCAAACAATAACTCTCGTCTAGTGGTTTAGAGTGGCTGAGGATTGTAGTACCAGAGCCTTTCAGCATTCACCCCAACGCACTGCTCGAAATGTATTTGTGACAACCGTTGTATTCTATTTGCGAAATCTCTTTTTCCACGTGGGATGCTAAAATCGACGTCCCGACCCACTGCAAATGCGAACGAGCAAATGCATTCTTTACTTATTTAATTTAGACTTTATAACTCAACTAAGATTTTGGCTACTAAATTTTTACTAAAGAAAAGTTTTAGAAGCGATTTATAAAATTCGAGTCCGTATATTCGGGTATATAGATACAACATGGCTTCTCTTTTAAGAAATGGTCTGAGTAAGAAGTAGGCCAACCTCTATTGTTTTAATGCATTTAACTTTCCCCATATTAGAATTGTTTAATTTTCATACT
>JANTNT010074212.1:0-11669 GCA_024752375.1 Entacmaea quadricolor | reverse complement strand
GTCTCGAAATTTTTTGGCATCAAAGGCAATTTCTCCTCCACCCCCTCCTCCGACTTAAATAATGACCGGTCCCTAATAAGACTAATGGAGGGGGATAGTAGGCCTTCTGTAGGCTGTGGGTGTTCCTACACGTACATCACTCAGCTGGAAAGCAAGGGTGGCTTAGTGGTGAAAACGCTCGCCTCGACCCGGGCTCGAGTCCCGTCGGGCTTGGTGTCATACAAGTAGAGTTGTTTGTTGGCTTTCCCTTGCTTCGAGGGATTTTCTCCGGGTCCTCCAGTTTTCCTTCTTCTGCAAAAATCAACTTCTGACTTCTAATTTGATCTAGGAGATATTCTCGATCGGGCTAATCTCACTATAAAATTGCTATTATTTATTTATTTATAAACTGGATAACACTCTAGTTTTCTTTTGTACATCATAGCTAGACTTAGCAAATCCTTAACAACAAGGAGGAACGAAAAATTATCGATTTTCCTCCCTGTCTTGCAAAATGTTTCAGTCTAGTAAAAGTCGAATGGAAAGTTATATGGAATCTTTAAAATCTTACAAGTGGCCTTCAAAATGTCAATTTATTTTGATCAAAAACTCAACTTTAAGATAAATTTAAGTCAACTTCAAATACACAAATCTCATCTATTTGATTGAATCAAAAGCAATAGATTTTGAAGCTTGAATTTTGCAGATTTTGATGGGCACTACGTCACGAATAAAAACTCCCATAAAATGTTCGTTTTTTTGCTTTACTAGTAAAACTCGACTTGGGTTTGGCAAAAAATGAATAATTGTTGCATTTGTATTTTGTCGTGGTAACGCATTTTGATTAGAAAAGGATTTCGTGACAGCTGGACAAAGATCACCTACCCCACCCCCGGTGTTATCAATTGCACCAGTAATGGCGTCAAGTGTGGTGCGACAAGACCGCAGTCAAGTAGCTTCTCGTGCTAAAAAGACTCCTTCTCCTGCTGTTTCTGCACCAAAGACGCCATCAAAAGTGAGAAATGACTCTAAGAAGCGTCTAAACAGTTCGGATGGTGCTTCAAAGAGACATGTTTCGTCTCCAAAGACTCAGTTTTCAATGGAGAAGTCGAGTGGTCGACCATCCGACAGACTGAACCCAAAGACTGTTGACCCGGTAAGAGTATTATATCCTCGCTGAATTCTTACTTTCTACACTTAAATGCCTAATCTATAAACAAAATATAGCTTTCTACTACAGTATTCTATGATTCTATGCGTATTTCATGTTTTTTCTCTTATTATTTAAGAGAAAAAGAAGCTAATAAATTGTCTAATTTGTTGTTGTTCTACATGAGCTAAAAGTTATCAACAAAACTGGCTATGAATAATCTTTCAGTTTAATGAAAAGACTCCCAAGTCATCTTTTGCTGCTGTTTATGCCAATGGTGGTGTACCATGCAGGTAAAAACATTCGTCTTTTTGTATATAATTGATTGTTTTAGTTCGTAAAATATTCGTTTTTAAGTATATCGTTTTGTGTACGTATTGAAAAAATAACTCAAGCTTAATTCGTTGTAATTTTCACTAATCAAATATTTTTATAAAAAGAGATTAAATCAACGTGCTACGTATTCACCTGTGTATGTTCTAGATATTATTTCTTTCTTGTAGTGTAAGATATTTGTTGATTTTTGGTATTTATCATGCACTGTCAATCTGTAAATAAACAAATTTATTCTGTACAACTGTATGTTTAATTATTAACAAGATTTAGCAATCAACAACTATCATTCACAAAAAACAGAAAACATTCTTCAGGCATTTGAAGTTTAAACTCAGTATGTGTAAAATACAATGCATGGATCATGATTTTTAAAATATATTACATACCGTATATCATATAATTTCTTTTTTTTACTTGGTATGGCCAAATGTTTCTAAAGCCCTGTTCAAATGAGAATGCAAGTCATTGCAAGTTTGGACTTGCTTCTCATTTGAATGCCAACTTGCAGTGACTTGCTGCAGCTTGCATTGACTTGCGATAACTTTAATTGAACATGCTCAAATTTCTTCACAAGTTGAGTCGACTTGCTTCTCATTTGAATGGTCAATCGCAAGTCACCGCAAGCTAGTCGTCATAGCAACCATTTTGTGCTCACACACACATATTGTAGTTTCAAAAATTTTGGTAGCCTCACATGGCAAAGACTGGCTACTAGTTGTTATGTCAGAGTTTTGAAACAACTTGCGTTGACTTGCGTTCACATTTGAATGGTTAATCACAAGCTGCCGTAAGTTACCGTAAGATTCCCAAGGGAATCACAAGACAAAGACATGGTGGCCATGTTGGATGACGTTAACAAAAGAAGCTAATGAGAAATCTTTTGTTGACATCATCCAACATGGCCACCATGATGTAATGTGCAAACGAAGAATGCAATGTTATTCAGGGCCATCACCAACAGTGTGGTTGGTCTGGTTTCAACCAGACTACTTTTTGTTAAAAAGCCTTATAATTCACTTTTTCTCAACTTCCCAACCAGACCAATCTTGAGTAGTGACTGGACCACTTCATGCCTGATGGTGATGGCCCTGTTATTTTATCTTCAACCACTGGATATGAGCAATCGCATGCTCTGGTTGGCTTCTCTACTCATAGGATATCAGATCTTATAACATAGACAACCACTGGATATGAGCAAACATGCGCTCTAAATTGCCTACTCTACTACAAGGCTATCAGCTCCTATACCCTGAGTAGAGAGAGATCAACAAAATGGCTGAATGCTTCGGAGAACTTTCAAAGGCAAAATACAGACTAAACTAAAATATTTTTTAGTTCTCATGATCCAGGTTGTCTATATTATAAAACAGTTATTCCACTCAATCTTGTTGTACATGGCTGATAGCCAACAAGGCCCTATGTGCCTCTTTGCCTATCAGCTTATGTAACTGCTAAATATACCATGATTAGAGAAGTAAACAAATTATGGCAGAGTGGGGAAAAAAAGGAAGTGATCTTGTAAATTTGGTTTTTATTTTTTTGGAAAATGATAAAAATGCTAAATTTCTCAATCCAGTGGGTGGGGATATAAAAAATAATTACTGCAGCACTCAATCTCATTGTATATGGCTAATTGCTGACTTGGCACTACATGCCTCATTGGCTATGAGCTTATGTAGAACTTGATTTTATGAAATAACAAAATTACCAAATTTTGTAGAGTACATATTTTATACCTTTCAGGCTGGTCCATGGATCTGTCAAACACAAACTACTTTGGGACACACCACCAGAAAACCTGTCCTTTGATCCTGTACTTGTCACTTTAGCTGAGGTGGGTTGAACTGTAGTCTCCTATATGCAGCCTATCAAGGATGTACAAGAGACTAGTTAATAGTGGATGCTTATATAGTGCATTTCACATGTCTGAATGCACTTCAAAGTTCAGTGTCATCAGTAGAGGACTTTACAGGCTGCATTTCGAGGTGCCATTGGCAGCTCAGAGCAGCTTTCAATCATGAGAAGATAATTAGTAGTTAGTATGTTATGCCTCCAATTGGAATAAGCTCTTGAACCGGGAAACAATCCCCTACTTTTCTACAAACAATTAATGGGTTCTTTAATGTTCCCCATGATACAGGTCAGGAAGGGATGGGAGACAGGTCCAACAGTTTAAAGTCCTTATCCAAGAAGACTTGAAAATCTAACCATTTGCAGATATTATTACAAAGACAGCACTTTCTCCTCAGTTATTTTAAGACCCTGAGTGTTGGTCCAGCCAGGATTGGAAGCCCGACCTCCTGCACAACAGACCAGCGCTTTACCAACTGAGCTAATCAGGCAGCGGTAATTGAATTGGGGCAGTGAAAAAAATTTGTATTGTGCTTAAATTGACTAGAATTACCCTATTTTACTTTGACGCCACACCAAAACAGTGTATTGTTTTAACACTAAGTATCATTGTTGCCAAAGGGGATGAAATGGTAGCATTGAATGCAAATGAAATCACCAGACATTTAGGTCATCATTTTTTAACTGCTTTAGTTGGACCTCAATCACTTGCAGAGCAAGAAAAACTACAAAGTGCAACAAAAATCAAGTGTTTGACATCCATGTTAAGCAATGAACAAATGCATCAATCATGCTTCATCTGAAAACAGTGGTAATTTGCTGTATACATAATCTTACTTGTGCTTTTTGGTTGCAGGGGTTAAGAGAAACAAAGCATCCTTATTATTTTGTGGCTCGTGAAGGATTCAAAGACATGTTAAATGTTGAAGATGCTGGTTCAAGAATTGTGCCACTTGTTCCCAAGCTTATCCTTCCTCTAAGGGCTGCCTTGGTGAGACTTAACATTCTTTACTTTTAAAAATCTCTTTAAGTCATATTTTGTTGTTATTATGCTTAATATTCTCATACTCATTAGAGAAGAAAATAAGAGTCTGGATGTGTTGATTATAGTTATGAATTCTTGTGTTGCAAGTGTGAACTAGGCATTATGTAAAAAATACAATGTGAGTAACTGACTTGTAAGAAAATTGTGTTATGAATGTGGTTTAAGCAGATTCAGGTGACAGTTTTAAGTCAAAAACTTACAGTGTAAATTGGCATTTTATCATTGTACCTTTTCATTTGTAGGCATCACAAAATCTTCAGGTATTTGACACTGCTCTCAATGCACTTGTCCAGTTAAGTTCTGTAGTTGGAGAAGCCCTCCTTCCTCATCTCAAGACCCTTCTACCACATGTGTCAAGGAGATTTATGGATAAAACTCTCAAAGAAAGAATAGTATATGCTTTACAACAGATTGAAAGAAATTGTGGCAGAGTGAGTATCATATATGCACATACATTACAATGTTATATATGTGGGGAAGCAAGGATGTGTGCATATGCTATTTGAGTTCACCTCTTACACTTTTAACCCGGTTTCAATTCTTAGAATCAAGATTTACATGCAAGTAAAGTTTGTTGGGTTCTTTCCCTTGCTTGGATGCTTTTCTCCAAGTTCTCAGGTTATCCTCCCTCCTTAAAAATCAATATTACTAAAAATCAGCAGCTTTACCAGCAAGGCTTAAATGTGGGAAAGAATAGCAGGTTAGCAGAAATGGAAATATACATAAAAAGTGTTACCACTTTCAGCTTTTTCAGGTGACAAAGTTGTGTATTTCCTAGTCCGTTACTTTATCTAAACACACTCAGTATAGTCTACTTAGAGGTCTTTTGCATTATGATGTCATTTACTAGCTACCAAGACCAGGGTGCTTTGCTCACTTTCTTTTGTTGTATAATAAGTACCAATTGTCTTACTATTCCCATAAGGGAATAAAAATCTGAATAACAAAGAAAAAATGCAAAGCATCCTGGTCTTAGTAGTAAAATGACACCATCATGCAAAAGGCCTATTGTTGTACAACCTCACCACTTTCAACTACACTGGTCAGGATACAGCTTCCTTAACCACATAACATACTTTCATGTTTGGCTTTAAAAGGGGTTGCTCTTAAGATATGGGTCTATAATGCCCGAGGAGGGACTCCCTTAAAAAATGGTTACATGTAGGGGTATAATGCAGGTTTTCTTTTTTCTTTTTTAATTAAAGAAATGATGATTTTACAACTCAAAACAAGTCTTACAATCCTACAACTATAATCTCTAACAAAAAAAAAAAAAAAAAAAATCAAAGAAACGCGACACCAATAAATTTAGTTATTTATAAATACCTGTACAATCATTTTTCTTAAATATCTTAAAAGGTTTTGCCAGGTTTTCTATTTAATTATTATATAAAACTTTGATTTTTTTATGGTGCAGTTTTTTATTTGTTTTTGTTATAGGAAAGCTTACCAATCATCAAACTAAAGATTCCAACATATCAGTCAGTATGCTAACAGGTTTTAAGGGCTAATTTATTATAATATAATTGTATATATTTTAAAATATATTTTTGTATATAGTTAATATGTTAATATTTAGTGCTAAACCTGTTCAACTGTAAATAATGATAAAATGAGTGCTCTGATTGGTTGAGTCATGTGCTATAAATCAGCACACAGAACAGTTGCATGATCAGCTGTGATTTTTATTTTATAAAAAGAATAAAAACTCATCCCCTGTGCTGTTTGCAGATCTTGGTAATTTATCAGAACACTCAAAGTTACAAGAAGCACTAGTACTCCACTTCATGTCATGCTTCCCAACACTTTGCTCATGTTCTGATAAATCTCTGCATGCTTTAAATCTGCACACAGCATGCACACATGCTTTTTATTTCATCAATATGTGATTCACACCCACTTAGCACTCCTAACATGCTTCAAAGGAAGTCATTAAAATTTGTGAATTGAACTGAATTTTAATGACCTCCCTTTGAAACATGAGAATGAGTAGCAACAATCAGGTTATCCTTTTTCACCATGTTGGAGGACAAAATATGAGACCATCTTCAAAGTGTAAATGGACATTATAATTTCCTAGAGTGATTACCGGTACCTTTCAAATAGATGTCTAATAGACCTTAGCACAAATACTAGTGGACTATTTGCTAATTTGCAATTCTGACTGGCTACCCTACTAAGGGGTCTCTATTTGTGATAGACTCACAATTTGCAGTGGTTTCTAATGAAGTTTTTTATTTTAGTTTTTTTTATTTGCTTTTTTGAAGACTGAAGTTTTGAAGTGAAGCTTTTAATATTAATATTTTATTATCACTTATTTTACAATACTGTCCTACTAGTTTGTTTCTCCTAAGAGTTGAATTGCCATTTGGCTGCATTTTATGGACTATAGCCTTGTAGCCCATTGGGCTTGGGGTCTAATTGGCTTTAATTATCAGACTTGATTTCATTGTTTTCTTTTAACTACATAATTTTTATTAGACATTACTTGATAATTAAAGTGAATGCCATATATCCTTGAAATAAAACTTAATATGTATGATCTGATTGCACTATTATTTACAAACTAGTGGATGTAATATATCACTGAAGCAGAACAGTGTAAATAACAATAGCAAAGTATCTAGTGATCTTTGTCTTTCTTTGTGTAGTTTATTCCTGAGTGAATTTGTAGTTATCAGATAACAAAATAGTTTATGGCTGTGAATTCTTAGTAATGGGATAACAAAATAGTTGATAACGGTAAATACTTTTAGGTACTAAATAGTTAATAATTGTTTCGTGGGTAAAGTAAAATCTCTCTGATTAACAAAGCTGTCACCAGCAAGACATTTCCAATTAAGTGGCATAAACAAAGTATATTCTGTGCTAGATAATTCACCTGGAAAAGCCATATGAGTCATTCTTCGTTCTATTCATCCATCGCACAATAGAACAATAGCATAAACAATACAGGCCGTAGGTGTTGATTACCCTAAAACATGACAGGTCTGTCTATTTCACTTCAAATCACATTTGCCATCCAACATGATGGAAATTACTTGTTTTTACTCATCTTAAAACCTCTGTTTTGACTTTGTGGCTTGTCAAGTTTTACATATTTAAGGTGAGTGTGCAATCCTGAAAACAGTTGAAATGCAAGCTAAATGTAAATTATAATAATGGAATAAAGTGTTAATTAACACTTTGTGTGATTTTTATGCAAAATATGGATACAAAAGTAATATGAAAGATTTGTATACTTTTTATTAATTTTGCATGAAGTGAATATTTCTTTTAATAAAAGCTATTTAATAGTGTACAATTTTTGTTATTAATTTAACCATTTTTTACCCTTTTGATATTCACTTTTTATGATAAGATGGCAGCAAAGAGCTTGAGTCATTTTGTAGCCATGAAAGTTATTTCAACTGGATACCTATCCTAAAGGCCCGTTTACGAGAGAGATTTGCAGTGCGATTATCGCGCGACAATTGCAGATATTTGGTTGCAGCATGGAAATCGTTCGCATAAACAGCCGGCGATTCTCACATGATGATCGGTGCGATAATCGCCGGCTGTTTACACGAGCGATTTCCATGCTGCAACCAGATATCTGCGATTGTCGTGCGACAATCGCATTGCAAATATCACTTGTGTAAACGAGCCTTAAAGGGCCCATGAGAACGCCTATATGGCTGTATACATGCTATCTCAAGGGTCATTTATTTTGCCTATTTTACTGATACCAACAAGTTGCACCGCATTACAATTGAATTTAAATTGATTTTTAAAAGCTGATATCTATGGTAAGACAGCTTTATTAAATGCTTTATAAACAATACCCCTGGTCTATATTTTTACTATTTTTCAATTAATCCCCAAGGATAATTATGTGATTTAATGTCACCCTCGGCAACAACAGTCACCTCCTTTGAAAAAATTCTGGATCCAGCCCTAATAAAGCAAATTTCTTGACAATTTCATTTAAATTAATTATTTGAACTATTTTACTTACTTTGTACAATTAACTAAAAAATCTAAAACTCTATAAAAATATAGCTGTCATTACATGATATGAACTTCCTTTTAACAAAGTTAATAGAGGGAGATGGTTATGAAACCTTTTGTTATATTTCTTTGTTCACTTGTGATGTTGGGCTGGTCATGACGGTGCACAATTTTTGTTTTACCATTATCGGAAATGGCTAAATGACTGAACATAACCATTGTCTATTTGATTATAGTTTGAAACATTCCAATATCTATAATATATATTGAAGTACTTTGAACAAGCAGCCAAAGGAAACATTTGGGTTCAGTTGATCAACCATAACCAATGACCGTAAAACAAAAGGTTGTGCAAAAACTGTTCAAAAAAAATTAACAAAGACATATAACAACAGGTTGCCTAACCTCCTCTCTCTATTAACTTTGCTTTTAAAACACTAAAAAATCTTTAAAAAAACAAAGCATTTTTCTATAAAAAATACCACACTAAAAATACTGGTTTTAAAAACCTTTCTTTAGATTCATTTTAGCCAATATTTAAATTTTTTACTTTTTAGTAATAAAAAACACCTCCAATTCTCCTTAAAATCCAGTGCCCTCCCAAATCTAGCACCCTCTTCCTTAAGACCAAGCTCAAGAACATTCATATTCTGAAACAAAAGGGTGTTTCCTTGTATCCCAAAGCTTGCACAACAGCATCAATTGGTAACCTTTGAAGAAAAAATCTGGCTTCTTCATCATGTTTTCTAGTGTACAATGAACAAATAATGTGTTGTAGCTTTAGACCTATAGAAAATCTATCTGTAAATCCCAGTTTGTATTTTAATTCTCCTCCACTTCCCTCCTCATCACTGATAAAACTATAGAATACGTTGGGACTATTGTAAAATAGCAGTGCTACAGATTGGTTGCTTCTGGCTTGTCGTAAGATAACGTCTACTGAATCCAACAGCCCTTCTGTGTCTGAATAGTCTGAAGAATCAGTCAACTCTGAACTTTCAGTTGTGGAATGATGGGAAGCTGACCGTGATGAATTGGGACCTGATCCAGTGGAAGCTGTAAAAAAGGAACATCAGTTTTTTACTGCATTAATTTAGTTATTTCATAGGGAAAACACTTAAGATATAAGTAATAAAGTAAAATAACTTCAAAATTAATAATAATCTTTTATTTATATATGGTAGGTTGTTTAAGCTAGAAGTTTGTGGGTCCGTGTTCACTCCATACACACTCCTTACTACATTCAATATTCTCTACGCTCGACTCTCAAACTCACATGTTGATTTGAATGGAGGGAGGAAAACCGGAGAAAACCCTTGTGGCAAGGGAGAGAACAACACATCAAACAAATTCAACTCACATGTGGCATAAAATTGAATAAATTGTCATTTATTTCACTTTTCTAGTTTGACATTGAAATAACATAAGTGAGTTGGAAAATACAGAAAAAAATAACCCTAAAATATTTTGTTGCTTTTCTATTTTCCTATGTAATTTCCCTATGGTCTTGCTCGCTAACTATGTACTCTTGTTAAAGTATGTATACATGCAATATGAGTGAGCAGATACAATATGATAACTAGCAGTCAAACTAGAAAAATTAAATAAAGGATGACTTGTTTTGAAGTTATTTTACTTTATTACTTCTATCAAGTGGTCTCCCTGTGGTTGTTCACTGCTGTATTTCAAACCATTTAAAGTTTTTTCCAAAATTCTGATGGAGGGGCCAATGCCCTCAGCCAGGGATGGTGGAGCAGGTTTTTAAGTGGAGAGGGGGGCTGAAATCCTCCCCTCCCTTCCCCTCCATATAATAATTATATTAAACTCGTAAAGCAAAAATCAAAAAAATATTTTCGTAGAAAAATGTGGGGCTAAAGTTGCCCCCCCTGCTTCCACTGTCCCTGGTGAAGTGTCAGACATTAATTGCAGTTATTTGCAAACTGCAGTGCTGAGGGATAGTAGTGTTGCAAAGAAGGCAACTGAATTCGATTTGTCTCAATTTGTGGGAATGCCATACATTTTCCTCTACAACTTGTTATTTAAAAGACTTTCATTCAAATGTAGCAGAAATTAAACTGTATAAGCATGGCATCCTAAGGCAGACAGTGTGGTACATTTAACTCATTAGGTTCATAATCAAATACCAGGTGTGGGAGAAATGGAGGCCCAGGGCATGCTGGTCTCTACTAAATTCTTGGTTTGGATAAAACTTTAAATAACCTGCCTTGCAGACCTTTTTTTTTGGCTTGTCCCCCCCCCCCCACCCAATGATTTTCCAACTGGATTTTCTTGGGCTTATGTTCCCTAGTGTCCTGCTTCTGCTGCCCCTGAATGCAAAGAAGCCGGTGGCATTTGACCTTCCAGTCCCAATAGTGGAGGACTCACTAAACTCTTACATCCAATCATGACAATCCAAGAAGGGTACACTTAAGTTTCCACACTAAAATTTCTTTTATCTGGTGACAGCCAATAGGCCTTTGGCAACAACCAGTCACATGGTACAAAATCTGCCATACTGGATGGTTAAAGAATGTGACAGCCTTCAGAACAATGAGAATTCAACCAGTCAACCTTGACTTTTCTTTGTTTTTGATGTCCCAGTGCACAGCTAGTGGATTTTATACCTACCACGTGACCTTTTGTTGCTAAAGACCTATTAATGAAGTGTGGCATGGATGGTCTATGCTACTATGGTGTTGTCCTCTCACCAATGTAGCACTTTGGTGCTAAGGGGTCTGTGGATTAAGCCCCTCATGCAAAAACCAAATATTACAAGTAATATTGTTAGAATCGACATCCTTAAGGTCTATTTAATGGTACAACTTTCCCCTAAAACTATCCCATACAATCTGCTAACGCCATGACTTGCGATTGTCGTAAAGTTTTAAAACTTGTTTTAAAATGCTACAACTTTTAATTTTGTGTACGACAGTTGTAAAGAGGTTTTAGAGTGTTGTAAGCATGGTGTCAGCAGATTGCATGTGACAGTTGTAGGGAAAAGTTGTACCATATAAATCGGCCTTAACTAAAGTATGGGGTCAACTATACAAAGCACAAGATTTTTTGTCTTATGGGATAACCCATTATTACACCACAAACGGTTAGTTAACAATGCACTATGATCAGCCCATTTTTAATTGAAATTTTGATGGTTTTTGTTATGTAACCTGTCACGTGGCAAAGCAGTTTCACAAGCAACCTTACAACACTCTATAAAACCTTAATAATAATAATAATAATAAATAATAATAATAATAATAATAATAATAATAATAATAATAATAGGCTTGTAAAGCGCCTATACAAGCCAGTTCTAGG
>JANTNT010074101.1:0-11670 GCA_024752375.1 Entacmaea quadricolor | reverse complement strand
AGTCTAATAGACCCATTCAGCTTGGCTCAATGTTGTCCCATTTCAGACCACATGACCATTCCCTTGAGTATTGTATCTGTTGTTAGTCTAATAGACCCATTCAGCTTGGCTCAATGTTGTCCCATTTTAGACCATTCATAAAACTGTCTTTTTTATTATTTAGCGGAGAAAGTGGAGCTGGAAAAACCGAATCCACCAAACTAATTCTTCAATATTTAGCAGCAGTCAGCGGAAGACACTCATGGATTGAACAGCAAATCCTAGAAGCAAATCCCATTTTAGAAGGTTTGTATATACAACTATTTTGAAATTACACTCCTACGGTTTTGCCTTTGGTTGCACAATTGCACAACCGTTTTTTTTAACCGAATAACAAACCAAAAAGGTCGAATGCCTCAAGAGACACATATTTTTTTAAATAGTTTCCAAGCCAACTTTTGATTAATTTATCTTGCAGCATTTGGAAATGCCAAAACAATCAGAAACGACAATTCGAGTCGATTTGGCAAGTACATCGATGTGCACTTTGAAAGTTCTGGGGCTATTGAAGGAGCCAGAATTGAACAGTATCTACTGGAGAAATCTAGAATTGTACACCAGGTATTATTCTGCACTATTTATGCATACAGTGTGAAAATGAAGATAAGGACTTTATTTACTAGAGAGGATAGCACATGACTGTCACTTCTAAGCTCTGATAAACTTGCGGCTCTCTGGAAGCGATGGGACTGCCACGTTGTCTTTCGAACCATGGTGAACGTCTACATGTAACTATTTGCAGATTTTAGAGCATAGACAACACATTCTAATCAGTTATTTTAAGATCCTTAACGTTTGTACAGTCGTGGGAATTAGATTCCAAGACCTCCTGCTCAACAAACCAATCCTCAAGCTACTGAACCAACAGGGCAGCAACAGAAATCCTCGGCTTGGGCGTAATGTTTTCCCATTTCAGACCTCGTGTCATTCTCTTGAGAATAAGATCCTTTGTTTGAGTTGTATCCATATTCATGCGTCTTCTCGTGTGCAACCATTAAACAAAGAAATGATACTCTAGGGAATGACACGTGGTCTGAAAAGGGAAAACATTACATCCAAGCCGAGGAGGTCTATTTGACAGTCACTTTTGTCAAAAGATTTAGACTTCATTTTTCCACTTTATTTAAACATAAAAATACTATAAAAATACATTAATAACAAATAATTGTAATCATAAATTAAAGGCGCTGTTGCACTGGGCAATATTTCTTGCAATTTGTCTCACAAGTTGCCTAGTGTAGCATATCAAGTGTCTCACAATTTTGCTACCTCAACCGTTGCGAGAAGTAGAACTGAGTTTTACTTTTCGCAACAAAATTGCGAGACATTGCTTAAGTTTAACACCCCTCTTGCAACTTGTTTCACCACGATTTGTGTCTAAACAAACAACATTTGCTTTTGCAAATGGGTCGTGTTTATCCCAGTCTTTTGGTGTCATCATTGCTGGACAAGTTGCACAATGCCAAGAGTAACATACCCCGTTCTTGCAACTTTAACGCACTTTTTTCCAACAAGATTGCGAGATAAGTTGCAGGAAACATTGCCTTAAGATAAATGTTTTTGTGTGTGACAATATCGTAGATGCGAGATGAGAGGAATTACCACATCTTCTATCGAATGCTTGCTGGCATGTCAGCTCAGGAGAAACAAGCCCTTCACTTAACCAAACCGGAACACTACAACTACCTGACGCAGGGTGGATGTACAACGTGTGAAGGAATGGATGACGCAGAGGAGTTCCTTATTATCAAGGCTGCTATGAAGGTAAGCATCAACTATTTTCTACCCCGCTTGCTACCCGGCATGTCAAACAAACACCTTTGGTCTCGAGCATGGTGACACTGATCTCTCGTATTCAACTTGTCTTCTAATGAAATATTTGCGACACTAATTTTATAAAAAAGGAAAAAGAAAGCTGTGCGCAACTTGTTGACGTCCCTTACACAAAATGGCTTTGCGGTATTTCATTCACCTCTTTTCTCTGGGTCCAGAACCAATTTAATTGCAGGACTCTGTCCCAAATATAAGAAGAATTTCTTGTTGGTTTCCTCGCTTGATTTGAAGGGTTTTTCTCGGTTTTTTTCTTTCTCCACAAACACCAACATGCTAAATAGACCCTTCGCCAAAATGGCTGCCACTATTGACATACATGTACATTTGTCTGTAAAATTTCCAAATTTTAAAAAATCATATCTCCGCGGATTTACATTTGAACCTTCTCAAATTTTGCACAGTTGCTAAGTGAAATATGCTCTTTAATACTTCAGGGATCATTTATGTCTTATTTGATTTGATTTGTGTCTTAGGTTGAAAAAAAAAAGCTAAAGAGCGGCAGCCATTTTGGCAAAGGGTCTATTCCAGTTTACTAAGTTTGCCGTACCCAAACAAACATGTCCCGTGGTTGTTTTAGGGTTCGATAAAATTAATACAAGCCACATCATTTGACTTTGCAATACATTTTTCGGCCATAAGATTGTTTTACAGTTGTGGTTTTGTTGTCATCTAGGTCCTGTTGTTTGTTGACTCAGAAGCTGACGCCATTTTCAAACTTTTGGCTGCTATTTTACACTTGGGAAATCTCGAATTTGAAGGTATGCCATACACGTTTGTAATTAAAGTGTTACTAGATAATCTGTAAGGAAATTATCGCGCTAAACTTTGGTAATAAAGGACCTAAAGGCTGAGACAGAAGATTCAATGCTGATCGCCTCCTGAAGTGGAGCTGCTACTGTTGCGTGCGACGCCTCAAAGATGAACTTTTTATTAATGACGTTAATCTGAACGATTTTTAACAGGAGCGATAAAGAGTACAGTTGAAGGTTGTGACATCAGCAATGAAGAGACAGGAATAACAGTAGCTAAACTACTAGAGGTAAGACATCACATCTACCCTCCCCCTGACAGTTACATGTTACTATTAGCAACAACCTCTCCCCTCCTCCCTAAGCCCCCCTCTTTTGCGGGTTCATTAAAACCATCTGTAACACATTCGACTTTCCCCACACCTAAATTTTAACCTAACGCCAAAGTCTTCCTTGACACCGTCACCCTTCCCCCCACAGAATCCTAATGTAAACCTTGTCCTACCCCCACAGGTTCCTTATCAACACCTAACCGACGCTTTCACCAGTAAATCAACATTTGCTCGAGGCGAGATGATCTTCTCACCAGTATCGATCGAAAAAGCCAAAGACGTTCGTGACGCGTTCGTCAAAGGAATCTACGGACGGATATTCGTATGGATCGTCAATAAAATCAACAAAGCAATCTTCAAACCAAAGGTCAGTTATCAGGGAGGGGAGGGTAAGTCAGTGTTTTTAATTTTAATTATAAAATTTTAATTTTTTTGGTTCTGGCCAAATCTGGCCTGATTTCCGCCGAGGGAAATATTGGTGGTCGAAGGACCACATACACTGCTTTCCTAAGGTTCCAGTCAATAAGTTTTTGGTTATTTACCAATTGTCTGGAATTGTCAAAGAACAGCAAAATGTAGCTAGGAAAAACAATTGAGCCGGACCTTTGTGAACGCAATCAACTTCTGGTTTTATTATTACCGGTCATTAAATAACCATGTCCTGCTGAGGACTGTTGCCATGGAAACATGATAAGTTGTTCACGTGATACCCTCACCCAATCACAGTACAAGAAAAATGGACTTTGACCGTTGGTATATAACAAAACAATTTATAAATTTGTCGCAGGAATATGAGAAGGCAGTACGAACGTCATTTGGTGTTCTGGATATCTTTGGTTTCGAGAACTTCAATCACAACAGGTACGAGACTGCCATCTTAGTAGCCCTGTAGAGAATTCTTATATAAGAGACGCTTCCTCCTCCCAACCCCCCCTCCCCCTCCAATGTTGTCTCAGGGATGCTTTAGGTCACAGGGGGGTCAACATGGTTAAATGTAGTGAAATTCAAATGAGATTTCGAAATCCATTAATAAAGCTGCTTTTGAAAATATTTGAAAACCTTTTATATAATAATTATAAAATATTTTCTTTATTGACAGCTTTGAGCAGATGTGCATTAATTTCGCCAACGAAAATCTTCAGCAATTTTTTGTTCGACACATTTTCAAGTTGGAACAGGTAAGAAGACTTAGTTTAGAAGTAAAATAGTACAGCGAAGAATTCTTATAACAATAAACGAATGAAATTATTTGTCAAATAGGAAGAGTACGACAAAGAGCATATTAAATGGCAGCATATCAGTTTCGTTGACAACCAAACCATTCTGGATCTACTTGCACAAAAGCCCATGAACGTGGTCGCCATTGTCAACGAAGAGAGCAGATTCCCCAAGGTAATAATAATGAAAACTTTATTCATATATTTTATAGTCTTAACAATACAAATTGTAAATCTCACTTTGCTGGTAATTTGCAATTGGCTACCAAAACTGACATTAACACACAATAATAATAATGTAGAAATAATATTAATAATATAACTAAAAAAACAGATCATAAACAGCAACAGCAACAACAACAACACAATAATAATAATAATAATAAATAATCATTATCAACTTTATTTACATGTCTGGTCTACTAGCTGACGCCAACTAGAAGGGTCTACTAATTGGCTCTTGGCAGCTTGCAGTTACGTGATTGTACTGGACTGCAAAAAACTTTCTTCGGTTAAAAAAAATTACACAAAATTCGTAGGACTGTCACCAAACCTAATTAAAATACCATTTTAAATTTTAAAGCGATCGCGATCTTAAAATACAGCGCAGTTTAAAGTTTGTTTGCCTTCCAGTAGAGCCTTTCCCATGGGATCAAGAGCTGAATTCATTTGTTATTGAAGTGAAATATCAGCACGTGACTGTTAGCTGCAAAGGACCTACTGGGGACACGACATCCAAACTGGAAAAAAAAAATTGGAATTTAGCAATGTTGATTTTTACGGAGGAAGGAAAACCGCCGAGAACGTGGAGAAAACCCTCGAAGCACAGGAGAGAACCAACAAACAACTCTCTACTCACATGAGGGAGGAAAACCAGAGAACCTGGAGGAAAAAACCCTCGAAGCACAGGATAGAACCATCAAACAACTGTAATCACGAGTTTCCATCTCGGGAGTGGAACCCTGGACACCAGCGGTCAGAGGCAACGCGCTATTAGCGCAGTCTAACCATGCTTCCCATTGAAGGAAACCATGGAAATATGATTTCCTTGTTTGTGATTGGTCAAAAATGACGTCATGTCTAATATATTTCTTTCAGGGAACTGATGCAACATTTTTACAGAAGCTCCAATCAAATCACAAGAAAAATCAATTATATATTCCTCCAAAGAATAACACAGACAAAAAGTTTGGAATCAAGCACTTTGCTGGCACAGTTTTTTACAGCTCTAGAGGTAATACAGCTATTAGTTCTTGGGATTCCTGTGTCAGGGTTAATAAAAAAAAACACTGGTAACTACAAAGTATTCGAAGATATAACAATCCAGCAGCTAAGGAAGGAGAATGGATGGAGGAACGAAGGATAGATGTGGGATGGAAGATGGAGGATGGAGGAAGGATGGATGGATGGATGGCTGGAGGAAGGAGTGAGGATGGAGGATGGGGGGAGGAAGGAGTAGATGGACGGAGGATGGATGAAGAATGGATGGAGGAAGGTGGAGTGAGGATGGAGGGAGGAAGGAGGAGTGAGGATGGAGGATGAAGGGTAGACAATGGAGGAAGGAAGGAGGATGGAGGGAGGAAGGATGGAGGAAAGAGAATAGATGGAGGAAAGATGAAAGGAAGAAGGAAAATGGAGGATGGAGTAAGGAGGAGGTTGATGTTGATGATGTTCATAATCATGATAATAATTATTAATCATTATTATTACTTTTTTAATTTTATGTTCAGGTTTTCTAGAAAAGAATCGAGATACTTTCAGTGCTGATTTGGTCGATCTTGTTGGTAAAAGTAAGTCACCTTTCCTCCTGGAGATCTTCGCCAAGGATCGAGCGATGGTAAATAAATTGTTCTTTTGAATGTTTAATACTCTCGTTTAAGCGAAAAAATATTTCCTTTTGCCCACTCAAAATGCACATATTTTTAAAGAACATTAGCCATTTAAAATTTGTTTTACGTTCAATAATTTAATTCTCACGAAAAATTTTGAATAGGTTTTTTTAACTTGATTTCAGGGCGAAGAAACACGTAAACGATCGCCAACTTTAGGCGAACAGTTCAAGAAATCATTAGACCTGCTGATGAAAACCTTGGGTGCTTGTCATCCTTTCTTTGTTCGATGTATCAAGCCAAATGATTACAAGAAACCATTGGTAAATAAGAATACTTATAAATAATATAACTTAAAATCCATAGTGAATGTCAAAGAAGTTATGCCGTTATCTGGAAGATTTTAGAAATTTATTTGTTAGTTTTTTGTCTTTCTTTTTGCAGATGTTTGATCGTGTTTTGTGTTGTCGCCAACTTCGCTATTCAGGCATGATGGAAACCATAAGGTTTGTTTTGGGTTCCCTGTGGTTAAGAACTGAGAGTACCGGTACTGGGCAGATTAATGTTCAATGGAATCGCACAAATCTCTTTGGGCTTACTCTACAAATCTCTCTGGGCTACCTACATGTATACTACCTTTGGTAAAATATCCATTTTTCGACAGGAATAATTATTCCTTCTATTTTTTTTTTCTTTCTAGAATTCGCAAGGCTGGTTACCCCATTCGTCACTCTTACAAGGAATTTATGAACCGTTATTACATGCTGGGCAGCGGTGCTCCACCAAGTACGTACGACTCTGAAGGACTGAAACGAGCCACAGAAGACATATCGAAAGCAATTCTGGGTAAAACCGACTGGCAGATGGGAAAAAACAAAATTTTCTTAAAGGTAAGGCGTTGTCTAAGGCCGTTTGATAATAACTCTATTTTCGCTTTTGCCGTGTTTCAGCATCTTGTTTTTTTCGTGTCGTCACCTTGCCATGTCGTGTCGTTTTTGTCCTTTCATATCTGTCTTTTTTTCATTTTCGCCGTGTCGTATCCGTAATCATGTCTTTTTTTCTCGTAATTATTGTGTCGTCATCTTGTGTCGTCTTTTCTTATCGTATCTTCTCAATCTCGTCGTTTCGTCGTCCGGAATCAACGTGTTTTTAACTTGGTTATTGTCGCCATCTTGTATGGTCCGGCGTTGCCTGTTTCATTTCAAGTCCCGTTAAGTTTTTAATTCTGTCATTGTTGTCAATGTCTTCCTGTAGCAAATGCTACTGCTACCAATCCTTATAACTTGTAATTGTAATTTTAACATTTACAACGCGCAAATTCTATATGAATAAAATTTAAATGGCGGGACCACCATTAACGTGATCATCCGAGCCACATGAAGGTCTAACCATTATTACAAAGGCAGCACTTTCTCCTCAGTTATTTTAAGACCCTGAGTGTTGGTCCGGCTGGGAATCCCGACCTCCCGCAGAACAGACCGGCGCTTTACCAACTTAGATAACCTAACTTAGAAGAAATAATTTCTTTTCTTAATCACCACAGGACGCCCAAGACCACCAGCTCGAAGAAAGTCGTGACAGACTTCTGACCAAGCGAGCTATTCTCATTCAGAAGATCGTAAGGGGTTATTTAACAAAAAAAAGATACGTCAAACAAAAACAAGGAGTGGTTGTGATTCAGAGAGTGTGGAGAGGTCATCATCAGAGAGCCAAGTTTCTCAAGGTAAAATATATACAGCCATTTCAAAAAGGTTGAAGAGGCGAATGGCGATCGGTGCGTGAATGGAGATCAAAAGGAACTCAAAAGGAGGATCAAAAGGAACTGCTTCACATTCATTTCTTAATACCTAAACAATGCCTGCACCATTCAGTGAAGATGACCTTTGATGGCGAGTAGTATGGCTTGTTCATCTTGTAAATGGTCAATTGAAAAGATCACATTTTTCTTGGGTTTGTCAAAGAGTAAAATTTGGAGCGTTATATTGGTTTTATTACGATTGGTGAAAGAAAATCCAGGAGACTTTGTCGACCACTTGGAAGTCTTATTTTTGAATTATTGAACGTGGTTGCCATTCCATTTTTTGTCTTCGAGATTGTTTTACCACAGTTGCTTTCGGTCGTGCAGTTGCTAATCACCGATCGCCATTTGCCGTTCACCCCTTCAACCTTCTTGAAATAGCTATGTAAAATGATGCTTAATATTTCTATAGTAGTTTTGGGCTACCTGTGGAGTCAATATTTGCAGGTATCCCAAACCAGAAACCAGAAGTCCAAATATATTGATTAAGATACTTTTAAAAGCCGAAAAGCACAGGAATCCCAACTGAGGTATGGAAGTACTAAAATTTCTACAATTACTCGTTTGTTTCAGATTCGTAATGGCTACGCTCGTCTCCAAGCCGTTTACCGAACACGTATCAGATCAGAGAAATATCAAAACCTTCGTCGTCGCGTGTGTATCTTCCAGGCGTATTGTCGCGGTTACATAGCGCGAAGAGATTATAATTTACGCATGCGCAGTATTATCAAGATTCAGGCTGGAACACGTAAGGTGCTGGCCCAAAGGACTGCAGAGCGCCTCAGAATCGAGGTAATTTGTTGTTGTTGTACATTATTTTCTTTTTACAATATATATCGAGTGAGAATATTTAGTAATGTTCTTGTTATTTACAATTGTAAAAAAAGATGAAAAGAATCCATTTTAATGCATTTTAATGTCGTGTGAACTGACTGGCAGATACGTCATGTATGGTTTATCGTTCATTTATTAAAGGAATCTTATGATAATTTTATAATAAATATCTTTCAACGTCTCAATGAATTTTATTTATGAAGTACTTACCGATGGATTTTGTTTACAAATTCTGAATAAAAGTTAATTCGCAATTCATGTATTATTTTCTTGCCGTAATAATTTTTTTGTCATTAATAGAAAGCAAAACGTGAAGAAGCAGAAAGACTCCGAAAAATCGAGGAAAAGAAATTAAAGAAAGGAATGGCAGAACGACTACATCAGGTAAACCAAAAAGAGATCAACATATAATATCACAAAATGTTAATAAAAATACGTTATTTTAATCCTGATTTTCAATTTCAATTTTCTAGTAATTAATTTAAAATTTATTTGTTTAGAAAAATTTTTTTCTAAATTCCATCGTTTGATTTATTGGTTTTCTATTTAAAAAAGGAATTTCCACATTTTGAATTCAGATCATGTTATTATTGATTTATAATTTGTGGTTTGTTTCAGGAAAGAATGGCTAAAATCGAACAGGAAGTTCTCGATGAACAAGAAAAGAATAAACAAAAAGCCAAACAAAAGAAACAAGAAATTGAACTCGCTGAAGCGAAAGCCAAAAAACGAAAAGAAGAAGATGTAGACGATGAAAAAATGGTAAAAATTTAAACTCCTTTTTTTCCCTGGTAACGGGCTTCCTGTGGTATGAATTGAGAGTGGAGGCTGAGTTAAACGATTACTAAAAGTTTTTTCTTGCTTTCACCGTACCATCTTTTCTACTCCAAATACCCGCAACGAGGATGTTTTGGAAACGGCTTGAAAAATTTTTTTTTGAGAATAAGTATCAAGTTTAGCAGAATCTCACGAAAACAAATCTTTCAAAAGCTGGAAAACCTGACGCATGCGCACATAGCAATTCACCTGTGACCCTGAAATTCCTCGGAATATATTACATTGAAAATACAATTCTACATAGAAATTCAATATTCTTTAACATTAAATTACGACCACTAAAAGGTCAAAGGACAGTCATTGCTCGAAACAACTTCAGATTTAGAAAATCTTGCTTTTTATGTACATAAAAAACCGAAAATTTACTTACAAAAGCATAATTTCTTTGTCCAATCCTCGCGGGAGCTTTGTTTGTCTTTATCTTTGATCTTGGGGTTTTATAATGAAGTCTCGAGCTCGAATTGTTTATCGAAAGAAAAGTTGTAACCGGCCTCAAGCCTCGGAATATCCATGGGTTCCTGATCAACGGCGAAATAATGAACTCGCTTCAATCGAAAAGACTCCACACAGAAACGTAAACAAAGACTTCAGTAAAGTTCCTGCAAATTTTCCGAGGAATTCTCGTAGCGAAAAAAGAAAAGATTTTGTAAAACATGAAGAACATTCGACAGTATTTCGGCAAAATCCTTGCTATTTGGTCCCTTCGGTAAGAAATGCTTCAATGCCTTGTTTGAACTTCATTTTTCGCAAATAACTTCGTATTATTTTATAATTGACTATTCTTCCGAGTCTTTTTAGAATTTCAATTTTATTTAGAAGTATATTGAAACTAGAGTTTTAAATTTTTATTACGAAAAAAGTAAGCAAATCCGATTTCGAGTGCTTTGAAGATTCCAAGTTCTGGCTAGTGCATTAAGGCGAACAAACATTAATGGCTAAACCGTTTTATAATAACAACTAGATTTAAATGATTTAACCTTCTCAAAAACAACGATATTGAAGTATGATTATAACTCATTCACTTCATGATGTTATTTTGTGATTTTTATCTTCAGGTTGACGAAATGTTTGGATTTCTGCCTGAAGATAAGCCAACAACTCCAACATCTTCACAAGTACCATCAGCCTTTAAGGTAGGATTTATAAATAAAGGTCTTTGTTTTGTAAAAACATATTAATTTCATTAATTAAGTATAAAGTCTGTAGAAAAAGAGCGTACTTAAATTTACTGACCGGTTTCCAGCGTTTGCCCTTCATCGGAATCAGTAAATTTAAGTATCTTAACATAAAATTTATTTTAAAAGAAAACCCGTTATCCAATTTATACAGTTCTATTTAAGATATGACACTCAAACAAACTAAACAAAAGAAAAAACAAAAACAAAAAAATATTAATTGAAAAATCAGGGTAAAAACTCGTATAACATACTTGATAATATAAATATATAATATAAAGACTAATAGAAATACAATTAATATATAAATATATAAATATATTAATTTATGAAATACCAATTGTAAATTATTATAATATGTCATTTACAATTTAATAAAAATCTACAATCATAGCAGAACAGCTGCTCAAGGTTTTCTTTTGAAGCGGACTGTTTACATCGTGGTTACTGTGAGACACATGATAAAATGACAATTAAATGGCTTGCCAATAGTATGTACTTCTCATCCAATCACTTTCAAGGTTACAGTGACGCTTGAATGGTTTCCCAATGTTATGGGCTTCTCGTCCAGTCAGAACATCCAAAGTTGCATTACAGAAACGTATTGTACACCGTCTTTATTCTCGCTTCTGTCAATTTTTTTTCAAAGAAAAATAACATTAAATTGAACTTTATCAGTTTAATATAAATCCATATCTCTCAATCGTTGGATATCATAAACTATTCCATTACATAATTGCAATGAAGGACCAAAATTTACATTAAACTACTGGTTTCTTTATATGCAAAATATATGACTGCTACAAATCGTTTACAACTTCATAGATACAATTAGACCAAATATGTATTTAGATTGATTAAGATAGATTTATTTATATTCCATTTCATTTCTTTATACTTCTTTTAATGTTTAAAAATTATTGGATATAATACTCAAATACATATTGTTTCAAAGTACCAATAAACTACATCATCATCATTATCATCAACAACATCATCATCTTCTTTATTATCATCATCATCATCA
>JANTNT010073990.1:0-11671 GCA_024752375.1 Entacmaea quadricolor | reverse complement strand
TAGTCCTTTTTGACCAAAAAGCATGGACTATAGCCCATGGTTTTGCTCGATTTGGGTCATTTTCACACCTTTTTAATAAGTAGTGTTTATGGAGTATAGGTCCTAGGTTATTTAATTTTTTTTTATTTATCACGCTGATATTTTGAATACAATGTTTTCTCACGTTGAATACTTTCTGTATCTCAAATATTTTTAGTATGTAGAAGTAGAAAAGAAGTATATTCTTTTTTTCGATGAAGACGGAAGTAAACGGTACGATTTTTACTCACAACTTTTGCATGCAGTTTGTTTAAAATGCCGACAACATCCTAAAACCTCCCTACGGCTTTACTTTAAAGGGAGGTTATATTGTGTGCATTAGTTATAAGAGGCCTTGTAAGTTAAAATCGTTCCGTTTATTGTAGTAGATATTTATTTATTTTATGTATAAGATTGTATAGGATTATTATGCAATTATTTCAATTGAAACCTAAGAATATTGTTTCATCTATTTTTATTTAATTATCAAATTAAACTTTTCTTTAAAATATGCCAAAATTTTATCTCATTTACAAACATGGGTAAAAGGGATGACCTAAGTTGTTGTTGCGCATTCAATAATTGTCCTCATGTATTTCTAATTCAAAATCTCAAGTAATTCATTAACGATCATTACATCATTTGTCTTTAATCGCCAATATGATTTCGAGTTAATTATAAAGGCGCGCGAGTGGCTTTCCTATTCTATCTCATTGTTCATTTGAAATAAAAATAAATGAAAACAAAAATCTTGGACTTGTTCTTTTCTTGATAACAGTTATTCCACCGTAGCGCAAATGTAAAATGATCTATCTTTAAAGCAATGAAGCCCTGTTCAAACAAGAACCCAAATCAACGCAAGTTGATTTATGCTAACTTGTGGCAGCTTGACTTCTTTCAAACGAGACGCAAGTTGTTTCAACGTGCGTTGAAACTTAAGCAAGTTAAAAGTTATCGCAAGTCGACGCAAGCTACCTCAAGTCATTGCAAGTTGGCGTTCAAACGAGATGCTACGACTTGAGTTGACTTTCGTTCTCGTTTGAAAAGGGCTTGAATTGGACAATTTTTTCTAGTTATCATTACTCCAGAAGAAATCCATGAACCTTTTTTAAAAATCAAACTTCTTTAAATCAAAATTTAATGCTGATTTCAAATATGAAAAAAAAAATTCATAACGCAAAAATAAATGGAGCTTTTGTTATAAATTTCTCAGAAAACCTAAATCATATATCGTATTACGAAACTAAACCAGATTTAACGAATATTTATCTGGAAGAATAAATTTTTAATATTTTGTTTCTTTCATAACGATAATTTTTCGCTCCAAAAATGTACAAAGCTGATTTTTTCTACATGCAAAATCATGAACTTTTTTTTCGAATTTTGAAGGAAGTTTCGTTTTTACATGCTCTTTTCGAAAATAGAAAAAAAGTCTTGTGCAAAATGTGAAGGTTAAGCCCTCTTGAAGTTCAAAAACCCTAATGGTCCCTTAAAAAAATTGAACGTCGTCATGGAAACTTAGCGGTATTTGTGCACGCGCGGCCCCGTGGGCTCGTATCGAACGTTCAATAGTCGGCAGTGAA
Source organism: Entacmaea quadricolor (assembly GCA_024752375.1). Taxonomy (NCBI): domain Eukaryota; kingdom Metazoa; phylum Cnidaria; class Anthozoa; order Actiniaria; family Actiniidae; genus Entacmaea; species Entacmaea quadricolor. Next base: position 10,070 of record JANTNT010073990.1, on the reverse strand, counting down.
ATAACTGTTTATTAGAGCCCACTTTCGATATTTTGGTTCAGTGATCACATGCAAAATAATCACAGTCGAGGCTCCTAGGAAACAAAAGAATAATTGAGATGAGTCCATTGTTTTCCCAGAGCCTCGACTCTGATTGTTTTGTATGTGATCACTGCACCAGAATATCGAAAGTGAGCTATTAGTGAGCTATTAAAGATGCTTGTAATCATTACTTCTACATCTGTATGCAACAACTATTTCTAAAGACTAACGCGCTCTACAACTGTGAAAGCTTAAAGTGAATATAAAAATCTAATACATAATTTACCTTGTAAAAATCAAGGGTTTTTTTCGCGTACGACTGTCGCGCGCGACATCTCTCAAACGTAAGATAATGTTCAAACACACGGTATTAATTAAAATATTAAAACATGACTATTTAAACTTTCCCAGCAATATCACAACTGATATAGACTTCTAAAACACGAGATCAATAGACTATTCGTTTGGGCGCAATGTTTTTCCAACTCTTGGCTTTCACGTGACGTCACAGCCGCCATGTTGGTGTACAGCTACCAAAAGATTTCTCATTAGCATCTTTTGTTATGTACACCAACATGGCTGACATGTTTTTATTTTATTCCCTGAGGAATAGGAGAAGACCTAGAATACAATCCTCTTAGAAACAGGCGTCTTTGTTTTAGCTAATATATATATATATATATATCACTGTATCTTCTCAGGCGTTACCAAGAAACAATGAAATAATACTCCAGGGAATGACACGTGGTACAACGAATAAGGTCCATTTGTACAACAAAAATGACTCAGGAAAACAATACTAAGATTGACCTTGTGCAACAATAAGTCACGTGGTACAAAATCCACCTTGCTGGATGGCAAACTGCGCACTGGTACATTAAAAACAAAGAAAAGTCAAGGTTAACTGGTTGAAGTCGCTTTGTTCTGAAGGTTGACACATTCTTTTACCATCCAGAATGGCAGATTTTTTACCATGTGACCGGTTATTACAAAGGCCTATTGAACTCTACTCTAAGTTTAGATGACCTTCGTTGTCTCTTGTTCCGTACATACTGTATGAAGGTCTAGAGCCAGAACTACCTCTAGACAGTCCTCGTTCTGTCATGACTTGTTTTTTCAGGTTTTTCATTTCTTTCATTTTGTTTCCTAATAAATGACGCAGTCTTTCTGATTCTCTTCTGCTTGATTTGATTGCTTCTAATAGATCGCTAACTGATTCTTGACTCGATGCTATTTGATTATCTGTTCCCATATCTGAATTCATACCAAATTTAGAAGATCATAAAATTATAAAACAAAATGTTGGTTACAACCGTTATCCTTGAAGTGCGACTCTAAAAGTGGGTCTTGTCTCGACTGGGTTTGTTGCTATCAGGCAGCTGTTAATCAAATGAATGGCCAATCACAGAATTTATACTAGTTTGATTGACGTCCGTCTGCTGCAAATTCAATCGAGACAACTGTCACACTTCAATGAAAACAATTGTAAGATGTGTTCATTTGATTTTAACTTAGAAGTTTCGCCCCTAAAGTCATGTTGGGTGGCAGGATGATATCAACTCTCGCTTGAACTCTTATACATGAAAAATAACTGACAATAGCGATAGGTACTGATGATAATTTGATGACAACAGAATCAATGATGTTAATGAAGTTGGTGTTGATGATGAGGATGATAAGGATGAGGGGGATGAGGAAGATGATGGTGGTGATGGTGGTGATGATGGTGATGATGGTGATGAAGAGGAGGAGTAAGATGAGGGAAAGATGAGGAGGAGGAGGAGAAAGAGGAGAAGGAGCAGGATAAAGATGAGGAGCAGGAGGAGCATGATGAGAAGGATAATGGTGATAAGGAGTGGGGTATGGGAGGATAAGGAAAATGAAGTGAAGGAGAAGGAGAATGATGAAGATGATGATTTCAGTGATGGTTCAGATAAGTTACACAAAAACAAAAAACATCTTTCATTCAAAACTTTTACCTCTTCTCAGTTTCAGTAGATTCTCCATTTGAGAACACTTCAGTTCAGCTTGTACACTTGCCAGCTCCAGATGGTAGCTCTCCTTTAACATTCTCATTTGTTCCGTGAGTTCGTTGATTTGGGCAGTTCTTTCATCTAGTTGGTTTTTCATTTGATCGACGACTGTGTTTCGATCACTCGCGTGAATGCGTGTAGCCTGAAGACGCATTTTAAAGTTGTCGATTTCCATATCCTAAAGCAAACAATCAGAAGAATGTTAGTCATTTTTCCAGCTGAGCAAACGAAGAAAAAGCATCGTACCTTAGCTTCTAGGCTCAATCTGTGAGCAATGTCATCGGCATGCCTTTGTTGCTCAGATGCTTCTTGCACAGTTTTAAGCTCACGCTCCAGAACCGTCACTCGCTGGCTCAAGAACCCGATCTCTTGTTCATAGCGCATGCGCAAGCGATCCAATCGGTGTTCCTTAGCATCGTTTGCCTTCTTCTGTTGATCGATCTCGTTTAAGACAGTCTTGACTTCTCTTTCCCAGCATTCTCTCTCAAGTACATAACTTTGAAGTTTGCTATTTGCTGTGGTGTAGTCAAGCTTTAATTCCGATTCACGCATGCGTAGTTCATTCAGCTCCTTTTTAAGAGCTTCGTTGTCTTTCTCCATTGCCTTGAGCTTTACTACCTTCTCGGTGTATTCATTCTCCTTGTCATTTAACTCCCTCTTCGTGGATTCCAACTCAGATTTCATTTTTCCTCCTTCGGCGTGATGCTTGGCTGATTCAGCGCATGCGGTACTCTGGATCTTCAACATCTGTCTCTTCAAGTTCTCATTCTCTTGAAAATATTTGACTAAATTTTCTTCCGACTCTCGACGCTCAGCCTCGGATGTATTCAGTGCTTCTTGTAAGCGGTCTTTCTCTTGAGCGAGACACTTGAAATCGGTGTCTAGCTTTTCTTTCTCTATGGTTTTTTGGTTAAGAATGCTTGAGAGACTAACTGTATCTCCATGGACTTTGTCATACGAATCTTTCAGTGTATTGTACTCACCTCGAGAAACCTCAATTTGGTGCCTCAAGATCTCGTTGCTTGCTTGTAAGCTGCCACGTTGGATTTCAAGTTCTTCCTTCTTTTCTTCGGCGTCTTTCAAATCGGCCACTGTTTCCTCAAGACTTTGCTCCAGTTCACTGACTTTAGCACTCAACGTCCATTTTTCTTCTTTTAGTTCTTTCTGTTTGGTTTTGTTTTCTTGTTGCTGTGTTTCAAGGCTAATGATTTTATCTTCTGCTTTAGAGGCTTGTGCAAATAACTCTGTCTTCGTTTGGTTTGCGTTCTCATAGAGTTTTTCGAGCTCTTCTGTTTTTATTTTGCTCGCATAGAGTTCTTTTTCCTTCTCTTGTATCTGTTGTTGCAAGCTTTTCTCTCGTACCTCAAGCTCAAACGTCTTCTTTTTCATCTCGAGCTGTTGCTCCTGCATTGAGTCGAGATGTTCCTGTGCTTTCTTGATGTCATTGCGAGCTTCAATTACTTGCATACGTGTTGCATTCAAATCCTCAGCATAACGTTGTCGCTCCTCCTCAGTCTCCTTAGTCTTTGCTTTCAATTCTTCAAACTCTTCCTTCAGCTCCCAATGTTCTTTATCCAGAGTCATCTTTTCTCCTTTCAGATGGCACAACTCGTCATCTTTATTTCTTTCCATTTCAATGCTCTTTTGTTTTAAAGATTCAAGGCGACGTCTCAAACGTTTAACCTCTTCTTCAAGCTTGGTCTTTTTCTTTTCTGTTTCTTGGAGGTATCTCTTTGTCTCAGCCATGTTGTTTCGTTCCTTTTGAAGAGAATCCTCAAGCCTGGCATTTTCTTCATTTGTCTGAGCTAGACTTTCTTGAAGAGCCCTGCTGTCATTAAAAGAAGACATACAAGCTTGATGGAATGCTCCAACAACTTCTTTAATCGTCGCTTCTGGGCCAGTATTCGTCGTGCCATCTACTACATCAAAGCTTTCAGGATCATCTTCAAATAAAAGGGAACTTGACTGTAGCTCTGCAAATCTCTCACCGCTATTTGAAGCTCTCATTTTGTTGAGTACATTCAGCTTGGCCTGTGCTTCTGCTAGAGCATCGACATTGTCATTCTCTTGTTCATCAACCTTAGACTCCAATAGTTCGAGTTTTTCTTTTGTGGTATCCAACTTCTCTTTTAATCCTCTGTTTTCTCGATTAGCATCCTTAAGTGCTTCTTTGGTTCGTCTCAGATCTACTCGTTGGTTCTCAGATACTTTTCTTAGATCATTAATTGTATTATCTAGTTTTTCTATTTCGTAGGTCGATTCTTTTTCTTTTTCGGTAAGAGCCTTGGAAGTTTGCTGTAATTCTTCAGAAGTGTTGCGGAAGGAATCTTCAGTTTCTTCGAGAGCTGACTTAAGGTTCTCTCTCTCTTGTAGTAACCTTTGGTTCTGTGTCTTCAAAGTTGAAATCTTTTCGTTGAAATTTTCAACAGCTTTCTCATTCTCTTCGCGCTCTCGTTGAGAAATCTCCTCGAGCTGTTCAATCTTCATCAAGCTGTTTGTAACTTTGCCTTTTAACTCTTTCCTTTCTGCTTCCAAGCTATCGATACTGCTTTCCGCTTCTGCCAACTGGTTCTGGCTGACCCAAAACTTCTCAAATAATTCTTGTCTTTTGTCCTCTTCATTCTTAATCTTGCCTTCTTGGATTTTGATTTCGTTCTGAAGCCCTTCGTTGCGTTTTTGACTTCTCTCGAGTGAGCTTTTAGTGATGGATAAATCCTTGTTAACGTTCATTAGGTCTTGCTTCAAATGATCCACCGTGTCGTCATGGCTACGTATCATAGATTCCAAAGCTTCATTCAAAGATCCGACTTTGTCAGTAGCGGTTCCTTTCTCATTAAGCAACTCATTACAAGTATCTTGTAATTTCTTAACTTGTTCTTCGGCATGCACAATATCCTCTGTCAACCTCTTCTTTTCTTTTTCACTGCTGTGATACCTGTGTGTAACATTTTGAAGCTCATTTCTTGTGTCATTCAACGAATCTCTCAGACGTTTCGTCTCAATGGAATGCATTTCCAGTTCTTTCTTTAAAGTTTGCCCAGCTTCTTCAAGTAGCTTTGCCTTTTCTTCTAATAGCTCCTTCTCCTCTTCCAGTTTTGCATGTGTGCGTTGCAAAGAATTCAAGCTTCTTTTAGCAGACTTCAGTTCTTCCACCTGTTCATTCAAGTCTTGCTCTACCCTCATTCTCATTTCTTTCTCGATAATAATGTGTTTCTTGAAGTTTTCAGCATCTTTCTTGCTGTTTTTCAGATCCATACCTTGCTGTCGCAATTCTTCCTTCACAGTTGCTAAATCTGTTTTTGCTTCTTCTCTGTCTTTAAGCACATCATCATACTTTAATTTCAACTCGGCCAGGTTTCCTCCCACTTTTTCCACTTCGCGAGCTAAGCCTTGCTTTTCGTTGTATTCAACTTCAAGGGAAGCAATTCGTTTCTTGTCATTTCGATTTTCATCCTTTGATGCTCTTTGGTTTGCTTCGAGATTGTTGATTCTTTCCTGATAAACCAAACCTTCTTTTTCCAAAGCGTTCTTCTTCTGTTCAAGTTTTGCAACAGTGCTCTTAAGTATTGCAATATGTTGGTTTGCTTGCACTAATTCGTTGTGTGATGTCTCAGCATTCTCTTCGTATTCTGCAGACAGCGCCTCAAGATCTGTACATTTGTTTTGGAGCCCAATGATGCGTTCTTTAATTTCGCCGCTCTCCTCCTTCAATGCTTCGTACTCTTCTTTTGCGTCTTGGAGAAGTGCTTCTTTGGTTTTGACGTCTTCTTTAAGTCTTTTGGTCTCATCACTGAGTTTCTGACAGAATCTCTTAAAGCTGCTTAATTGGTCTTTCAGATAAGCAAACTCCCTATGAACACAGTCAATATCTTTCTGGCAATTCTTGTTTTCTTGTTCAGACACCATTGCTTCTGGTCTTATCTGATCAAGACTTCTCTCTGTCGCTTTGATTGACTGTCTCAACGCTTGGACAACTACTTCATTTTCGAAAAGGTTCATTTCTAAATCAGCGTCCATAGATTTTTCTTCAGCTTCGTCTCGTGCTTCGCGACCTAACGCACCAAGAGCTAATCGTCTCAACTCTTTGCTCATTTGGCTCACCTCGGTACGGAGTGACTCAAGATTAAGTTGAAAGCTGAGAACTTTTCTTGTACTAAGATACAGTTCGTTAGTGAGCTTCTGACCTTCTTGTTCTAGTTCGCTCTTCTTTGATTCCATGCTTTCTATGGTTTCCTCTTTCTGAGCAATTTCTTTCAGTAAGCTTGCTTTCTCGGTTCGTACTCTTTCCAACTCTGCATCAAAGTCTTCGTTTTTGGCATGGGCTTCAAGCACTTCTCTTTCGGCATCGTTCCTTCTTCTTTGGCTCTGATCATAAGCAGTCGCAAGCCTAGAATTCTCCAGAGATGACTTGTTTAATTTTTGGTTCAAAATTTCTTCAGCGTCGACAGCTTTCTTGTATCGAACTTCAAGGTCCTTCAGATCTCTCTTTGAAACATTTAGCTCATCACTCAAACTGTTATTCTGACTTACGAGATCCATGAGTTTATTTTCCATTTCATTCTTGGCTTTCTGCGTTCTATCTTGCTCAACTTCCAAGCTGCTAATGTTATCTTTAGCCTTGGACAAATCAGTTTGAAAGGCGTCGCACATGCTCAACGCAGACTCTTGTTCTGCTCTGAGTTCATCTTGTTGTGCACGTTCTTGATCAATCAACTCATTCAACTTCTTCTCTCGTCTTTCAGCCTCAGATATCTTACATTCTACTTCGCATTTTTCCTCGGACAAAGTAACAACATCATTCCTCAATCTTTCATTTTCTTCTTTATAAGCCTCACTTGTGATTTCCATCTCGCACATCTTTGTTTTTGCAGATTTAAGGTCTGTTTCAATTTTGACTCTACTTTCCTCGTTTTGCTTGATACTTTCCTTTAATGCATCATTCTCAGCTTTGAATATTTTATTTGCTTTTTCCAATGGTGAAAATTTCTCCTTGAGTGCTTTAAATTCTTCTAACAGTTCCTTCTCTCTGTTAGCCAAACTGACAACAGCGTCGTCTTTTTCTTTGTTATCATTTTCTAAAGCCTCTACTTGTCTTTCCAGATCGTTGAGCTTTTGTTTTTTAATATTATCTTGCTCTTGAAATGATTTTTTCTGTTCTTCAAGTTTTGATTCAAGTTTCTGATAGTCTTCTTTCTTGACCATTTCTTTCTGTAGCCTCTCATTCTCAGCTTGTAATCGATTGTAGCCAATCTCAACTTCATTTAACGAGTTTTCCAGAGCTTCACTGTGATTCACGATCGAGTCAAGCTTACCTTCGAGTGTTACCATGGCGACGTCTGATTCTTTTGGTTCTGCTAGTCTTACTTCTGAAAGTGCTTTAATTTCTGGTTCGGAATCTTGTTTTGCATTTGGTGAATATTCGGATAACTTTTTTTCCAGTTTTTTCAGAAGTTCTTGTTGTTCTTGTGTCTTGTCGTTCAACGATCGGTTCAGATTTTCAATTTCTTCTTTCTGTGTTGCTTCGTTCTCATACTTCTCTGCTATAGATTTGGAATATAATTCCAACGTCTTTTCTTTTTCTTCTAATAATTCAACTTGCTCTCGCAGGTCATTTATAGTGTCCTCGCGTACTTGTAAAGCTGTTTTGGTGAGGTCTGCCTCGGTGGCTGTTGCAGCAAATTCACGTTCAACGTTTTCAAATTTTGTTTTGGTTTCAATCAGCTCCTCCTCCAACATTCTTGCTTTGTTTTGCAGCTCGTTCACTAACTTTTCCTTATCGCCTAAATCGGTCTGAAGGTCATCGTTTAAACTTGAATAATATTGAAGCTGAGAATTCATTTTTTCCTTGTTGCTCAACATGCCAACTAATTTCGACTTCATCGCTTCATTCTCACGAACAACAGCACGGAAATTCTCAATCATGGTAGGCATCTTGCAGAGGAGGCCTTCCTGATCAAGAGGAGTACCCTTCAACTCTTCGTCTCCAGTTACAAAGAGCGAGTCCGAAACGTCTGAATTAGGGCTATTTGGGCCAGAACCAAGGTCTGTGAGCGAGCTAATGGAAATACCGAGAGCAGAATCAGGCGATAAACTCTCGTCTCGTGCACTGTACTTTCGGATATCATCAATTGTACGTGAAGCGTTCAAAATTTGTTCCTCTAACTTTTCCTTCTCTCGTTTGTTGCTGTCAGCTTCAATATCGCGGTTGGCAAGTTTCTCCTTCAACTGTTGCATATCGTTTCGCAGATTCAAGTTCTGTTTTTTGACAATTTCGTACGCTTCATTCGCTTCAGAACATGCAGATTTAAGGCTAAATAATCTGTCACGTTGCTTCTTGTCATCATTTTCCATCTTATCCATTTTTATCTTCAACGCATCCAACGCCTTCATGTTTTCCATTCTCAACCTTTCTTCCCTTCGTCGTTCCTCTTCCCGCTCAGAAAGAGCAGTCTGAAGCTCGGTATTCTTTTGATTAAGTTTACGAATTGCGTCATTTTTAGCTTTTATCTCAACTCTTGCATCACTCAAGTCTTTTTCCAGATGTCCAAATCGCTTCTTCACTGCACTAAGTTCATCTTCGGTTCTCATTTTGTCGTCTTTGGTTAAGCTAAATTTTCGATCTGCTTCTCTTAGCCTGTCTCTCAATTCATTCAGATCCCTTTCGAGCCTTCGCTGTTCATGCCTCGACTCTGTGGAATCCATTTTGAGTTTGTTTAACTGTGAGCGCAGTTCTAAGTTCTTCTCCGCCAAAGTTTTAACCTCTTCAGCTGTCAAAAATAAATTTAAAAATCCCATAAACTTCAGGACTAGTTTCTACAGTTTTATTAGCTTATCTTGAGAAAGAGTACAAAATTGAAAGAAAATACTGCAATTGAAGATCACATACAACCACTAAGTAGAATAGTTAGCTCTTTTGTTTGATATACAAAGTCAATTCAGAAATATTATCCTCTGCATGTCACGACGTACAAAAACACAAAATGTTGTGTCTTTTTTGTTTGTTTGTTTTTCGTTAAAGAATAATTATAGTAAGTAATAAGTAAGTTATAAGTAATAAGTAATAAGTAATAAATTTTCTTTTTTCTAATGGATCTGAGATTATCATAAGTGCTTAAAACCACACAGAAGCATAACTGGAAAAAGAAATTGAATAATTGGACTAAGTACGCGTGGTATTTTACAAAAAGCAAGAAATAAAACAATGAAAAAGATTAAGTCAGAACAAAGGAAATCTAAACTACAATTGAAGATCGATATCGCATAGCGTCCTAGTTTTGTTTACATCTGAAAAATGAGCGTTTGGCCTTTGAAACTAAGGGAAAGTTGAGTTTTGATATCGAAAAACAAAAATGGAAAATATGCCAGGAAAGCTAAATTGCAAATGAATATTGCAAAAGAAACGAAAACTAGAGAGTATTAAATTTAGCTTGAGCTGCGTCGGTGTATTATAATGCATACAAATGATGGATAGATTGTAGGTAATTTGGAACAAATGCAAAATAGAAAAAACATTTAAAAAAACGAGTATACTTAACTGACGCGTTTAGGACTTAAATGTTCTATCATGCAGTTTTAATTCAATAATTAATTTATATAACTTAATTTCTATGTTTTTAAACATTAAAAATCTAAGATTTAAGAATAAGATTTAAGATTTTAAAATCTTGTCTTTCTTAATGTTGGGAAATCGAAAGCGTCATAGAGATAATTAAACAACTGGCTGAAGATAGACGCCGTAAGCTTGCTGTCAACACATCTCTATGGACCATAAAAATAATGCGAAATAAGCCAGCGAAAATACTATACATTAAAATTAATCGAATGTACTCTGGTATAAAAATAGATCTTCAGGGCCGAATAAACAGGTTTTACATTGGGGGACATACACTACAACAGACCTTGCTATGGCCTGATTTTAGAGGTCTGTTTAGAGAAAGATTTTTTTTCAGCAATTCGTGAATAAAAACCAACAAGTCAATCAGTCCAGGAACCAATCCGGCCTAACTTTAACATGTT
>JANTNT010073879.1:0-11674 GCA_024752375.1 Entacmaea quadricolor | reverse complement strand
TGCGCTATATAAGCACCCACTATTATTGTTATAAAGACGCACTCTGGATCGAGAACGGTGCTTGTCGTCCGAAAAAACCAGTTTTTCGTAACTTTCTGCCACGTGAGGCCGAGAGGTCTAATTGTTTTTTGTATAAACCTACTAATCGTTCAAATAAATGGATATAAACAATTTTAATGAGTTGAAGTCATTTATTTTTCTCAAAAGGATGAAATACTTTCGAAACTCTCTTTACCTCGATATCATTTTCCTGTTAGTGTCGCTTTTATATAAGTTTTAATAAGCCGGGCCGCCATGTTGAAAGGTAAGATAGCCTTATCTAGGGACCGTAAAATTACTAATGACCAACAGACATTATTATGGCTGATATTGATAATGTAGCCGGGCCGCCATGTTGAAAGGTAAGATAGCCTTATCTAGGGACCGTAAAATTACTACTGACCAACAGACATTATTATGGCTGATATTGATAATGTAGCCGGGCTGTCATGTTGAAAGGTAAAACAAAAAATGATTATCATATAAATGTCTAGTAACATATTATTATTTTATTTAAATAAAAATATAAATTATCAGAAGATAGAGATTAAAAGATACGTACCAGGTTACCATGACATTACCTAATTTACAAATTCATTATCAATTTTATACAATATATTCATTATTGTTGCCATGGAGATAGCAACCATGACATTTAAGCATAGCTACCCATTGTAGGTCCTTGAAAGTTTCTGTGATTGGAATAAGAACTACCACCGACTTGGAATTGCTGTGGGTTTATTTGGTCGAAGTACAAAGAGTTGAACGTCGGGCAAGGAACATTGTTTGTAAGAGGCGAACTAAAAGGAAAAGCTCCAGTCGCAGAAGAGACAGAGTTATGCTGCGATGCCGTAATGCTGACCACGGAATGTTTAAGGAATGTTGGAGAGGTAGTGACGGAGCTGGTGGGATAAGTAAATGTTACGCTACTATTAGGTTTGTACGAAAATATATCTTTCTGAGATTGCTTCTGTGGACTAGAGAAGCCATATTTTGAATAAGATGTGGGATTTATCGTGGAGAAGGAGGTTTGATCTGTAGCACTAGTGTTACTTGTATTTAGAAAATCAACGTTACTAGTTAGAGAGTGATTCTTTAAAATAGGGGTGGATGGCATGGCTGTACTCGGTGTATAGATAGAGTTCTTCAACATAGGTGCTACTGGCATGGCTGTGCTGTGTGTGTACATTGAGTGGTTGATGTTATCTGGTAGCATGCTTGAAGTAGCAGTGTGCAGTAAGTTAGGATTAACACTCGTCATACCGATGCTGTTGTCGTTATTATCGGACCTCGAGATAAGATTATCAATGGCATACGACAGTCCAGATCCAAGATCACTCGAATTAATCAACGATTCCGCCGAAAAATCCGAAAACATTTGAGTTCTATTGTGTGTCTGTTTCCCGCTCTGGGCTTCCTGTGTACAATTTGTACGCGATGAGTGAGACTCATTAGAAATTCCAATAAGATCGCTCTCAGATATCAAAGCTTCAGCAGAAAAGTTTGAGAAGCTTTGATTAATGGATCCGTCAGACGTATTGTCCTGGAAGGCGGATATAGAAAGTGTGTTGTTAGAAACATTAGCACAAGTAATGGGTTGAATGTTAGGTACGAGGTCCTCCCCAGTCCCCAGCAAGGACTCGGCTGAGAAGCTAAGGATGGTGGACTGGGTCTGTTGTTGGTGTTGTTGTTGTTGTTGGTGGTGGTGGTGTTGTTGTTGTTGTTGTTGTACAGCGGCTTGGTTCTGACCCATCACGCCATTACTTCGTCCAGTTAACGAGTCTATACTATGAGACAATCGTTGATTACTACTCGACGGTTGTGACGTCGTCTTTGCTTGTAATGTACTTCCCCCACTTGTTCTAGTGACATTACCAACTATTCTAGTATTCAAGGGAGTGCTGGGTTTGGTGGTAACAGCTGGTGATGCCTGAGAGTCAATACTCGGTATAAGACTACTGATGCTAAAGTTCTGAATACTAAGCATGTCTTCATGTTGGCACATGTCCATGCTGTTGTTTGAATTCCTTTGTTGTTCACTGGTTTCATTTTCTGCGGCTCTCATGACTTGGGAAGTCGATGCTATATTTTTTACACTTGAATTAGAATTTGAAGCTCCACGTTGGTTCGTTTTAGATTGTTTTGGGGTTTTAGATTTCGAATTTGCAGAAGATCTGCTCGGAGGTCTCTTTTTCGTGTTATTACCTTTTAATACCTTTGCTGGAGGCTGTGAAGAGGCCAAAGTTGAATTGTTTTTGGTCATAGACTTAGAATAGTTTCGTTTACCAGTATTCACACTTTGTACAGCAGTCGCAGTGTTCATTCCAGAGGCGGGAGTTGAAGTGGAGTTAAAAGGAAACTGGGTATGTACATGAATGACTCCAGCATTTGAGACATTTTGGAATACTGCTGGTTGTACCACTGTTGATGGTGTGATTCTTGTCGACACTAGAGCTGCACAGTTTGGTGTTACATGTCTTATGTCTCCTGTGGTGTAGTTAATCAGTGAGGCCGTCTGAGTTGGAACTGTATAGTTTACAGTCTGTTGAGGCTGATTACTACGAACAATAACAAATGCTGTACGAGACGATGGAGTCAAGTTGACACCAGAAGTTGTCCCGGAAAACAAGGCATTTCCATAAGATGTGGCCAAGGGTTCAGTGCAAGATGACTGGATGGCTGTCTGAGGATTGTTCATTGTTACATGACTTTGGGGTTGTTGATGAAGGATGGTATTAGGTGTACCAGTCACCACACCCACAGGCTTAGGAGGTACACTTAAGGTTACTAATCCCGAACCCAGATTCCCTGATAACCACTGACTTGGTTTTGCGTTTGGCTCTGTTAAGACTTGAGGTGCAAAAGATATAGAATTGACTCTTGGTGTGACATTATTATTAATTGTCAACAATCTTTGTTGTGGAACATTAGCAGGAAGGACACAAACATTGTCTCTCGCTATAGATGCACCTTGACTTATTGTCATGGCAACAAGTCCTTGATTGACTGGACTATTAGTAGTTGTTGGTACTGAGGGAATGGCAGTGACATAGCTATTCAAAGCAACTACTCCTTCAGGTTGAAAAGAACTTGCACTTTGTAGATTACTACTGCTAAATAAAGGTGTGGAAGATGTGCTGATTACTGTATTAGGTCCACTTGAAGTAGGGGTCCCTACAGTTATTATAGGCTCTTGATTTTGAATAAGTATGTTAGTGTTGGGCACTGCTTGAACTGTATGATGAGATGGGGTTATTAGGTTAACAGGATTTGAGTGCTGGTTCACAACCGAAGCTACCAATGTGCCTTTAGGGACATTAATTGAGGTAGATTCCTGTGTTCCAGTTACTTTAGGTCCCTGACAAAGAACCACCTGTGCTACCCCCTGAGTTGCAGATGCTTCTCTACCTTGTGCAAGAAGTCCTGATCCACTAGTCAGATACACTGTTCCAATGCCATTGCTTGCTTCACCTCTAGTGTCTTGTGTTAAACCCACTGTTTTAGCATTCTGGGTCCCCATCACAGCTCCTCCCTCTGGAGCACACAGAGAGTCAAGTGTTTGACTTCCTAATGTTGTTGACATAGCAACAGCAATAGTTGCAGGCACAACACTATCATTACCTTGGACAGGAGTATCACCTATAGTTAGTGCTATAGGTACAGGAACTGGAGTTGTTTCCTGGGTGATGTTACTCTCTACAAGTGAGACAACACCTCGAGGAAGTTCATTCATGATTGAAGATACAGTGTATAATGAGTAATTTGTCTGTGGTTGTTGAACAGAACTCGTTGCAGAAACATTAGATCCAGCAACTGATAAACTTGTAGATGTCAGTGCTTTAATTGGTTGACTTTGATTTGTTTCTGCATACCCAACATTTGACATTGAAGAGGTTGAAATGGGAGTTCTTCCTGAGGTTGACCATGTGACGTAAGTGTTGTCAGACACTACAGACTGACTAGAAGATTTTGAAGCACTTAGTGAAGATTGTGTACAAGTTATTAGTGAAGTGGTACATGTTAAAGTCTTTGGTACAGTTATGTTGTTCCTTTGAAGAAGCTCCAGTAATTCATCATTTTGGTTCTGAAGTATTTCAAGTCTTTGTTTAAGTGCTTGATTATCTAAAGCTGAAAAAATAGCAAAGTAAATATATGCTATTCATACAATGCTTTCTTGTGGCATATACCAACGAACATCCCATGCATCACTTGTATTTACTTCATGTACACATGAGCCTTTAGGCAAGTTTGTATACATAGAAAATACAAGTGACAAGTGGGATATTCAATAATGTGCCACGAGAACTAACTTGTCCAAAACTCTGACAAATTTATGCATACCATTGTACTCCATTCTTTTGTATTGCGTTGTTCTCAATTGTATTGTATTGTTAATCTTTTGTTATGGCAATATAATACAATACAATACTATGCATAAATTTGTCGGCGTATTGGACAAGTTAGAGGAAAGCAGGCTCAGAGAACAAGAACACATGAGCACGCGCACACTCGATAGCATTGCATAACTATTTTTTCCAACACCATAGAAAATAGAGTGGAATATAAATGTAGAGTGGGATACTGACAAATATATAATGGATTTCCTGTATTCTGATTGGCTGAATTTTTTTATGGTGTGGTATAAATAACCATATATGAATAATTTTTTTTGTTATTAATACTAGGATGACACAAACATTTTTTGTTGTGTAAAAGATAAATATGAGCAGCCAATCTGTATGGGCATTTATATTACTTAAAAATTCAAACAATGACTGTATCAAAAGTTAAGAATTCTAATTAGCTGAGGATCTATCTGTATCAAAAGTTAATTTGGTTGTTTGATTTGTATTGGGATTTACAATGGTATGCATGTGACCTGAATACTCAGCTTGGATTGGTTTTTGCCCTCATTAATTATTCATGACTTTTTAAAGGTACATTTACAAAGCTGAGCTTACCAAGCTTGTTTCTGTGTTGTTGACACTCATCCAGTAGTGCCACTTTCTTGTTCACCTCAGTAAAATATTCCACAGCTCTTTCCAAGACAATATTTTTACTCTGAAAACAGAGAATATTAATTGTAATAATATTAATTATTCAGATAAAAAATCCAAATAATAATAATTGAGCTATGGAACTGTTGGGTAAAGAGTAAGAACTGTTCTATGTGTGTGAGTGATTAATGCTGTCAATGTATGCTTCTAATACCTTTGAAGTAGGTATAGGGCCCTGCCTAAGATTAACAAACAGTCCCTTATCTTAATTACCTTAATAAGTCATTGATGTCTTCAGTGTTTAAATACAGTTTTTTTGATTAAAAGAAATATCACTTCAAGTTAAAAAGGCCAAAAAAGTTTGTTATTTCCAGTTGAGTGACTAAACTTTTTGTTTGACTGATCCCAAAATTTTTATCATGAATTTTCAATTTTTAACAAAAAAAATTACTTTTGCCAAAATTTGAAGAAAACATCATGATCTACCAGTTATGCAACTGGAAACGAACATTTTTTAAAAACAATTCTTACCTGTTTTCCATGTGAACATCCAGGAATTACTTCTGCTAAATTTGTTATCCAACTATTTATTTTGTCTTTTCTTCTCCTTTCAACTATAAATTAACATTAAAGAACACAGAAGGTGAAAAACATTTTCCCCTTTGATCTATCTATTGTAAGTATATCAGTTAACTAACCTTCATTGTGGACAATTCTTCTTCTTGTCTGCTGAGCTATACCACCACTGAAAACAAAAGAACATCATTATAATTCTCTTGAAAAACAAAAACAAAAAGTATATTAATCAAAACAGTCAAGTCCACCTATATATATGTTCAAAAAAAGGTTTGTGGTAAGAAATCTGACATTTTTTCTAATGCCTCTACACTAACTCTTGTTGTGCTGCTTTAAACTATACTGCATACATTGCTTTCAAGTAAAGTTCATACAGTGCATTTTGTTACAGAAGTGAAATTCACCTTAAATCTTCAAACTTTCAGATTCCCACAGGGGCCATAGCACAGAGAGGCTGGGGCTGGGGGAGCTATAGCCCCCCCACTTTTTGCAAAAACTCCATACATCTTAAGTACTTAGCCCCTCTACCTTTTTTATAAGACATCATATCAGTCCCCCATTTTAAAATGCAGCTCTGCGGCCCTTGTCCCACCAAGGTGTATACATCAATTTCAAAAATGTGACATTGGGAGATCTGAATGGCTGACATCTATTCTAACAGATCCACACTGACTCTTGCTGTTTTTCAAATTATTCTCAGGGCCATAGATGCCACCATGCACTCAATATGTGTTCTGGTCACTACTTGGGAAATGGTCTGTTTGGAAAATTTGGGGAAAGAGTACTAAAAATATAAGGCCTTCAACAAAAATTGGTCTGGTACAAACTGGACTTACCACACCATTGGCTATGCACCTGATACTTCCTATGTACCATATCTACATGCATACCTTAACACAATATCAGAAGAGATATAGTACGGTGTCTGGCTGTTTGTTGGAGAAGCAAATCGATATGAGAAAACACTAGCAGGTATTGGCTTTGTTGTCTTGGCTAGTGCTGGGAATCCTTGCTTTATTATGGCTTCTATTACAGTTTGTGGTACAACAGCTATTGAGATAAATAAGGATATTGATTATAAACAATTATTATGAGAATCACATTGTTCCTTGGATAATCAATTTACAGATGGTTCTTGATGTCTGATCAAATTTGAATTTAGATGTTGATTTCTAATGAGGAAGGAAAACTGGAGAACCTGGAGGAAAAACTCTTAAAGCAAGGGAGAGAAACAAACAACTCTACTCACATGAGTCCCCAGCTTGGAGAATGAACAACCCTGGATAAAGAGAGGTGATGAACTAGCAGCACGCTTCACCCATGTTGCACATACTTTATTACATATATTTACTTATATAATTTATGAAGTACACTTTCTTCTTCCTTTTATTTTTGCCAGTAAAGAGTTTATTTTATAACTCCTTTAATTTGTTTGGGTTGAAAGACTGGCTGGTATAAATTAAACATGACAGTTTCAGGAATATTCATGAACATATGTACAGAAACAAAAATTAAATTAGGTAAGTATATGACGAGACTCCGTCGCAGAAATGGTTTAGGATCCATAATATAAGATACTCTTATTTGTAAATGTCTTTAAATTTACCTTTAATTTATAATTAAAATATATAAATAAAAGAAAATATAGAGACTTGTTGAACACAATAAGAAAATAAAGATCCGATGATGGTACTGTGATAGCCACATACCTAGCTCCACTACTTTAGGTTATCTAATTGAAATTAAGGAATTGAATAACGACGGGATCCAAATCTTGAATCAACAGAGCTAGACTTGTTTGAAAATAGAGTACATATCAACATCTTGCAACAACGAAACTCGATCGAGACGATGGCTTTGGAATTCTGTTTATTAGGTATTTCAGTGCAGATCTAAACTTAGAGGTAATATAAAAGACTTTTTGTAGAAGATACTTACGTGTTTTGGTCAAGGGAATTGAGGTTGAAAGAGTAGAATTTGTAGAATTTTGTTCAGAAGTCGATGGTAAAACGACATTAGGTTGAGAGGAGGTCACAGGGTTCTGCTTATTTGTCTCGTTTAGTTTTGATGTAAGTTTAGTAGATTCTTGTGATGTCTTGTTTAGTTCATTTTGTGTACTCGCTGGAAGTTGTGATGAATTAGAATTAAAAACATTAGCCATCATAGAAACTCCTTCGAGAAATTCTCCACCATGCTACTCTTTCGTCTGATAGAACAACATTTGAATGTAAGGAGAAAATACTTCTTCATCAACAAATAATCACTAAAACAACCTTTAAAATTTATTTCATCTGCATTTGCAACACGTTTCATAGGTATAAATAATAGCTTTAACATAAACAGCTTTAATATTATGCATCTAATTTTTTTTAAAGACAAATTTGTTGAAATAAACCAAAATACAAAGTAGATCAGGAAACTAATTCTTACAACATAACAGCAGTGTTAATTTTGATTGGTCTGAAATTAAATTAAGAGCAGTGGAGTGGGGTGGGGAATTAGTCTATTTGAATGTTTCGTAAAAGATTATTATGGTCTCTTTTTTCGCTACATCTCATTACTTTTCCTTTCAGAATGAACTTCCTTAACAAAGAATACTTTAATATTAAAATAATAAAAGATTAGCATAAATACATGGGTGGCACAGCGGAGAGAGCGCTCGCCTCGCACCAATTTGACCCGGGATCGATTCCGTCGTCACTTTTGAGTAGAGTTGTTGGTTGGCTCTCTCCCTTGCTTCGAGGGTTTTCCTCCCTCCATAAAAATCAACATTTCCAAATTCCAACAAGACTTCAGTAGACGAATAGCCACTGCATATTATGGATGCTAATTCCATTCTTTATTCAATTATTTATCCATCCATCCATTTATTTATTTATTTATTTATTTATTCAATTATTTATTTATTTATTTATTCATTTATTTATTCAATTATTTATTTATTTATTTATTTATTCATTTATTTATTTATTTATTCATTTATTTATTTATTTATTTATTTATTTATTTATTTATTTATTTATTTATTTATTTATCTATCTATCTATCTAAGAGACTTCATCTAAGAGACTATTTTCAAGTAAATTGAAGAAATACGTTCAGCAACGCCTCCAAAGAGAATACTGAAAATTTCGTCTTCACGACCGAAACGGCCTAAAGCGCTTCGACTCCCGTGTCCAAAGCTAATCCACGTGTAAAATTGGAGCAAGAGCAAATCGGAAGTAGCGTAAGTGACAAGTCAAGCTTTTGCCGAACCAATCAGAGATCGTGTTAGATTTGAATTGGCAAGAGCCAATTAGAAATCGCTTCATATAATCGTGCTACCCTGCTGGGGGTCGAGAACAGACGGACTTTACCGAGGTATTTGTCCGGATGTAACGCAAGCGCCAAAACTAGATTAATCACTAGTTTTCTTTTGTGGATTTTTTAGGGAGGGAACAACAACAAACTCAATTCACATGTGCCGTCCGCAGGGCGGTGAATGAATAGAGAAATGCGTACCTAAAAACTTTTCCATATTGGAATCTGGTTTATTTTTGTTCACTATCCCGAGACCTTCACATGATCGATATCAGACTCTCAAGACATCTCGCGCGCGTGAGCTACTTGTTGCAAATTGTGACGTACAAAGGTCAATTCCGGTCTGCACAAGCTGGGGCACATTGAAAAGAACTACACAAGAATTGGGTGGTTTAGTTTGCTGGCTAGTTTGAGAAGCAATTCAAGCATTTCAATCAAACATGGTATGTTGTGTATATGTTATTGCTATCCTATTGCTATCAATTGATGTATGCTGTTACGATTTTTAGACTAGGCAAAAGTAGATTGATTTGTTCACCAAATTCCTGTGTCGATTTGAACTGTCTGATTTTGATTCTTCATCTTGAAGAAAATTATCGAAGAAGAAACAAAAGGAGCGGCTTAGCAAATCAAGCAGTAGCTCAGTATCGAAGAGTCTTACAAGACTAGCGTCATCTTTAACATATATCAATATATCAACATATATAGTAATAGTATGTGTGCGTTTTTTGGTTAGGTAACATTAGCGAAAGGAGACAAAAATATTTAGGGGGGGCAGACTCCAAATTTAGGGGAGGTGAGGGCGGCTTTTCCAGGAGTGGTAAAAACGGTCTTATTCTGACAGTAAGATATGGCGGCCATATTGATTTATGGGATGCCCAGGGGGAAAATTAGTAAACATCTGACCATGAAAACTTAAAAAACTGAATTGAAGCAATAAATTTTTGAAAAATTATACAAAATACACAACACATGTAGTAAGTATCATACTGAATGGTCTGAACCCAGATGGATACATATTTATCGAAGTAACAATATTTGTTCGATCATCCGGGTGGATGTAGTCCTGAGAAAAAATAGGCTTGTAAACAAAAGGTGAAACGACGCCGAGTCAGCGACGCGAACAATTACTCCACTCTATTGTTTTTTCGATCCACCATCGTTTACAGTCTTTCTCAGGACTACATCCACCCTGATGATCGAACAAATATTGTTACTTCGATAAACATGTAGTAAGTAAGAGTAAAAGAACACAATGGATATTCTGAAATAAAGATATAATACATTATAGCTTCTCCACAGTATTTGCCCCCTGGGCATCACATAATGTCTTATGGCCGTCGTATTAGTAAAAAGGTCTATTCTGACAAGCAAGAAAACTAGCGAATATGAATGACGACGTTTCTTTATCATCCCGACAACATTATCAAGTCAATTGATGTTAGTTGGAGTTGAGTTTAAATAGTTACTTAATCGTATATCTAAAGTTCTCCCCGTGTTAAAATTCTGAAAATTATAAAAAAATTTCGGAGTGCAGCCGCCGGCATCCTCGCTACGCTACTGAATAAATACAAGTCAGTGCGGCATAACTCCGTTATGTAATAATCTTTCTCCGTAAAAAAATAATAAAAGTTGAAACATTAAAAAGTTTTAAAACACCATTAATACCTTGTGTGCTTTGATGTTGAAGGCTTCTTGTTTTCCTGCACTGGTTATCGTCATTCACTTATTATTGTGGGTAAATGCAGAACTTCCAACCGTTGACCGAGCCTGTAATCTTGCATCTCACCATAGCGTAAGTCGTTCAGTCTTCGTTCTCAAGCTTGTTTTATTTTGTGCTGACTTTGAAAATAGCTCATTTTTGGAATTTTTAAAGACAATTCTGGGGGGGCATGAAGATTTTCAATTTTAGAATATGAAATTTTCAAAGCCCCCCCAGACTTGGCAAAGTTTGTGCTCCCCCAATGTATAGTGTAAAAATTTACCAGCATGGTAATCAAATTTCAATTAGCCATCCCAAAAATAAAAAGGCCCTCTCTATATCTTTAAGAAATTTAAGGGCCCCCTTTAAACCGTCATAACCCTCGTCATATTCAGTGCAACTACTATAACCGAGGCCACCTAGAAAACGAGAACCAATCAAGGTTTAGAGTGAAAACAATGCATTCCAACTTTAGCCAATTCTAGCCAATCAGAAGCAAATAAAAAAATCCAAGATCTGTATAATGTCTGACAAACAATTTTCATGTTATCAAGAGACTGTGGGAATGAAACAATGTGATTGGCTGAGTTCAAGATTCTACTGATTGTGATCTCCCATGATTGGCTCAAATTTCTGCTCTAAATCTTGATTGGTTCTTGTTGTGTACGTGTTCCCGGTTACAGTAGTCGTACAGTATGTGAACCTTCCTTTAGTCGGACGTTCTGGAGTGCTTGCCCTTGGTCGGAATAGTACTTCGATCAAAAAGGTCGATACAGTTTCCTTTCACCTGTCGCTTACAATCTTATTTACAGTCAAATAGTTTAAGCTACAATTATATCTAAAATTTGTAGTTCCTAAAATGCCTTTTATAATTAACGGCTGTGCTTGTTTTTATTCTCCAGGGGCGGATCCAGGATTTGGAAAGGGGGGGGTTGTTTTTCAAAATTTTATTACTTCAAGGGACCATAATACTAAGCGAACTAAGGGGCCGTTTATATGGACACAAGTTGTCTCGGCTAGAAGGGTTACCCTCCTAGCCGAGACAACTTTACCGAGTGTT
>JANTNT010073768.1:0-11675 GCA_024752375.1 Entacmaea quadricolor | reverse complement strand
TGATAACATCAAAATTGTTTGTCAGACATTATTCAGATCTTGGCTTTTTTACTTGCTCCTGATTGGCTAGAATTGGGTTACAGTGGGAATACACAGTTTTCACTCTAAATCTTGATTGGTTCTCGTTGTCCAATTTTCCGGTTACAGTAGTCGTACTGTAAAATTAAACGGATTTTTTGTCGATATTCTAGTTTTTATTTCCAGGTAGTTTTCTGGTGACAGCAGCCAAGCTCGGAACTTCAACAGAAGATAGGTTTGTGTCAGCGGAAGGATCGAGTTATGACGATAATGATGGTGATGACAGTGATGAGGACGATGAAGTAAATGACCCTCAAATACCTCAGGTCAAATTAAGTGTAAGTACAGCTGGTGGCTTTTCTGTTGGAGTTACAAAACAAGTTTTCGTATCCGCGGCAAGTGCTTGGGTGGTAGCTTCAGCAGTCGCTTCTCCCGCACCAGGAAAGTTGGTTGTTGCCCCTTCAACACCAGTTAACACAGTGACAGGATCTTCTTTGCCAGCAATTCCGCCTACTGCTCAGTCTAAAGCAGCAAATTCAGCATCTCCACCTCAGTTGGGAGCTTCAGTTTTGCCTACCCCACTTGCTAAAAGTGTTCCAGCATCTTTCCCTCCAGTGGTTCCCCCCGTACCAAAGCCATCCATGGCTGTCTCCAAAACTGCAGCCTTACCCGGCGTGTCACCAGTTGCACCAAGTGGATCCGTCACGAAACAACTGATTAAGCCTTTGTCAAGCTTTGCTGTACTACCTTCTTCTGCTCCTGTAACACTGGTCATTGATCATGGGAATCATCCGTTCGTATCACGGAGGACAGCTTCGCGTGAAGACGTTTCTCAAAGTGGAGACCAGGAGCTAACACTTACAAGGACGGAGAAGGTTTCTGAGAGCGAAGGGGATGATGAAAGGAAGGAAAAAGCGGAGGATTCTTCGAGCGGCGATTCTTTGAACATGGAAGGATCAACTGAAATTCCTGACATTTCTAAAGAAGCGAATGAAAACAAAGACAAAACTCAAATTCCAAGCAAAACCAACAAAGTTATTGATAACAAGATGGATGAGGCTGTTGAATCAACGCATTCTTCTGTTTCAAGAGAGGGTAAGAAAAGTGATAAAGAAGATCACAATACAGGAGGCGCACGGCTACGAGTCAAGGGGAGCGAAAATGATGAAATCACGGCGGGCCACAGCGCCAAGGATCCACAAGATCTAATCCACAACACTTTTGAAAAAGCACTTGATGTGTTTTACGAACAGCAAGAAAACTCGGAAAAAAATATACGTAAGGCGGATGATAACGAGATAAATGAAAAAGCAAGAAGCGATATGGGTTTGATGCAAAAAATTGAATCAAGGCAGCAAATAAAAGTCAAACAAGAGAAGGAAGAACCAAGCGCACTTGTTGGAATTGCGCATCGAAAGAACAATCCTGCTCAAAAACCACGAGAAGCTCTTGTTATGAGAAAACCTGAAGAGGCGGAATCGAGTGAAAAAGACAAATCCCCATCACCTACAGATTCTTCGACTTCTATAACTAAAGAAGGTAACGATGCTGAAAAATCTGCCGTCGGAAAAGATAAAGCAGAGCAAAACAAGCCGTTGGTTACACCTGTTGTGACCATCCAATTCAGCCCTGCAAGTGCGACAAACGTTGTCTCTAATCCAGAATCTACTAAAGAAAAAGAGGTCAAGAAGACGGCTACTCAGTCTGCATTTAAGTCTAACACAGCCGCCAAACCGCAAGAGCCGGCGAAAGAAGTCAAGGAAGATGAAGGTTTGAGTGCAGAAGAACCGTTAGCTACTGAAACTGTTGCAGAGATCTTGAATTCAAAACAAGAACAGTCAAGAGAAACACCAGGTCAAGCTACTGATGAACATACCCTCACTAATCAAGGTCATGAATACAAGGTCAACGAAAAATTGCGAGATAATAAAGTTCAATCTGATATCAAGCCCCCAAAGACATTGATTTCTCCGCAAGCGAATGTGATCCCCGACCCAAAAGAACAGAGTTCACTCGAAAGTCCAAGACAATTTACTGGCGGCGAAGAAAGTGCCAACAATAGAAATATCGGAACCTTTCTTGAGGTTAAAATAAATCTTTCAAGTGAGCCAAAAGAAGAGGCCAACGCTCCTGAAAAAACTAAACTGGCAGAAATATCAGAAGACGAACCAGAGGATTTTTGCTTTGAAGAAATCGAGGATAGAGGGAAAAGACGAAGACGAAGACGAAGACGAAGACAAAGGAAATGTCGACGCAGGAGAAAACAGTCTTCACATTTGCACAAAAAACGCCGAAGAAACCGAAAACCACGAAAGCAGCTGAAACGGCGAAGACAACAAAAACAACGGAGTCAGCGAAGACAGCGAAAACCGCGAAATCAACGAAAACAGCGAAGAAACCACAAACGTCGCCATGATAATAGTAACCAACCTGAAGTTGAAATTTTCAGCCACGACGGAGAAGTAAGCATGGAGCAAGCGATACCAAAAGAATATGCAGCTTATGAACAGCCAGAGACTCTAACTGTTGATTTTAGAAGAGAAAAAGACGGAGACCAGAATGAAGATGAACTTGGAGAAGTTGTGGCAGACGACCTGAATGCTGATGAACAGAACTTTGAGGATAAAAGTAAGAGAAGACTTCATCGTAGACAAAGACGCCTCAAAAACAAACGTAGAAAACAGCGAAGACAACGAAAACAACGGAGTCAGCGAAAACAGCTAAATCGGCGGAGAGAGCGGAAACAGCGAAGACGGCGAAAACCGCGAAGTCAACGAAAACAGCGAAGAAACCACAAACGTCGCCATGACAATAGTAGCCAGCCTGAAGATGAAATTTTCAACCACGATGGAGAAGTAAGCATGGAGCAAGCGATACCAAAAGAATATGCAGCTTATGAACAGCCAGAGACTCTAACTGTTGATTTTAGAAGAGAAAAAGACGGAGACCAGAATGAAGATGAACTTGGAGAAGTTGTGGCAGACGACCTGAATGCTGATGAACAGAACTTTGAGGATAAAAGTAAGAGAAGACTTCATCGTAGACAAAGACGCCTCAAAAACAAACGTAGACACAACAAGACTAGAAAACACCGCAAGAATAGAAAACATCACAAAACTCGAAAACAACGCAAAAACAATAGGCATCTCAAAAATAGAAAACACCAGAGAAAGCATAGAAAACACCAGAAGAATAGGAGACAACGCAGACTTCAAAAACACCACAGACGCGGAAGATTCCATAAACAAAACCAGATGGCCTACCAGTTGATGTTCCCGTCAGATGAGAAGATCGAAGAGAGTTACAGTGAGCACAATCGTGAAAACGAGAAGGAAGAAATCGTAGAGTGAAATCACTGACCAATAAACAAAATCTTTAGAAAAGGGTTTTGTTTTTAGGCTTTGTCATTCATGTGCGGTACTAAGGGGAGAGGAGAGGAGAATTCACATACACTAAAACCCCCCCAGAATAAATGTAATCATCGAGGAGAATCCTTAGATAAAAGTGATTTTTATTTCACAACTTTTGATTTTTTTAACCTCAAAATTTCCCTTAGATCACCTCTCCTCTTTGGTATACACATGATACCAACTCGGACTTAAAAAGTAAAGCTTTAAATATTATACTGCAAGCTCATAATTTCATTATTCTTCGAAACAAGTAATAATCGATTCTTATTGAATTGAAATGCTGTCTGATTTATAGCTTGGCCCAACGGTTTCCCATTTCAAAACATGTACAATTCCCTTGAGTATTGTATCTTACCTTTTGTTAATGAGAATATTAACTTAAGTATAACTAGTGTAAAATTGCGCTGCAAAAAGGAATAAAACTTGGTCTTAAACGATAAGTAAAGTTGTTTATTTGTCGGGTCCGAAGGGTCCAAATTTGAACGTTATCAGTTGTTGGGGTTCCTGTGTTTTTATCTGTTTGGTCAGCGGTATCTTTATGGAATCAAGATGGCGGACGAAGAGGGAAAACTTTTATAAATTCTCAGAAATGATTCTAATCGCGTTGCAACTCTATTAACAATCATTTAGTCGATGATTCAAGTTGACATGGCTACTGATTTACCTTCTAAAGAAACAGCGCTGTTAGTAGGCCATCAAGGACCAGTTCGTGCTGTGAGATTCAACTCAGATGGTAACTACTGTATCACATGTGGGAGCGACAAACTCGTAAAGCTATGGAACCCACATCGCGAAGGCGGGAAATTCCTTAAGACATATGGTGGCCATGGTTATGAAGTGTTGGATGTGACAGCTTCGGGTGATAGTGGCAGGTTGGCTAGTTGTAGTGCTGATAGAACCGTGGTGTTATGGGATGTCAGTACTGGTCAAGTGGTCAGACGTTATAGAGGCCATATAGCTGTGAGTTTAACATTAATGACAAAAATTAAACATATAAATAGAACACGTTTTGAAATGTAATAATGTTAGATTAATGGATTATATTGGGCCACTGGATTTAATTTTTGCACCCCTGGGGTTGAGGATCTCTGGAAATTCTGGGGGGTAAGGATTGAAATTACCGGTAAATGGAAATCCTGGAGGTATAAGGTAAAAAAGTTACTAGAAATCCTAGAGGTCAGGGAGAAGAAAATGGAAATTCTTGGGAGTAAGATCGACATAAACAATAGAAATGTTGAAATCCTGGGGGGTCAAAAATTGAACAATATCCAACAGGTAAGGATTCAAGTGGAAATCTTGGGGGCTCGGAAAAAAAATGTAATGTAATGTTACATTTATAACATGCAAATTCTATATGAATGTACTCAAATGCGCAGGACCACCATTAACGTGGTCATCCGAGCCACATGAAGGTCTAACCATTTGCAGATATTATTACAAAGGCAGCACCTTCTCCTCAATTATTTTAAGACCCTGAGTGTTGGTCTGGCCAGGATTGACTTGAACCCCAACCTCCCACACAACAGACCGGCGCTTTACCAACTGAGCTATCCAGGCGGCAGTTAATGCAATAATGGCTCATTTAAATATGGAACCATTTGTTAATATTTGGGGGGAGGGTGACTTTATGAGTCTATAAATTTGTGGAGAGAAAAAAGGTCCTATAAAAATAAATATTATTTTCCACATGCTCTGTACATTATGCTTTGGATATTGTTTCAAATATTAACCTTCTTATACTTTCCTCAAAGTAGGGGGCCCTCAAAAACTTAGATTTTTCTAAGGGGGTCCTGGAAAAAATAAGGTTGGACAATATCTCAGCCTTACTCTTCCCCCCTTAGATTTTAATTTGGGTTATTCAGCAATCAATCAGCCATAGGCTGGCTTTTATAGGGCCTTATGACATCAAGTTGGAATTAAGATGTGTTGATTTTCATTGAGGGAGGAAAACCAGAGAACCCAGAGAAAAACCCTTGAAGCACAGAAGAGAACCAACAAACAACTCTACTCACATGCGTCCTGAGCTCAGGAGTCAAACCCTGGACCTCAGGAGTGAGAGGCGATGTGCTAACAACACATGCCACCCATGCTTGACTGTTTCCTAAAATTGTTATTTGTTCAATATAGAAAGTGAATGCCGTCAAGTTTAATCAACCTGACAGTACAGTGATAATGTCAGCTTCATACGATGCTACAGTCAGGTGTTGGGACACTAGATCTCGTAGTCAAGATCCAGTTCAGACAATAGATGATGCCAAGGACAGTATACCAATGCTTCAAGTGTCACAGCATGAAATACTAACAGGGTAAAATAATTGACCTTCCCAATTTTACTGAGTGACTTGGAAACAATGGTTCAAAGATGAGTCAGAGCTTGATAAAATACAGTAAACATATGAAACGTCAAGCTCCACCTCTACTTAGGATCAGTTTCATGTTCACTTAAAAAGAATTTGGGAAAAGATTATGAGTACATAAGAAATAAATGCACAATTTAGTTGTCATTCTATTGTCTAACTTACTTTGACTTAATTTTCCAGGTCTGTGGATTGTAAGGTTCGTAACTATGATATCCGCATGGGTTCGCTGGTAGTGGACAACCTTGGAGAGCCAGTCACTAGTGTTGCCTTTTCCCAAGATAGTCAATGTGTGTTGTCGTCAACACTTGATAGTACGATAAGACTTCTAGATAAAGAGACAGGAGAACTTCTGAATGAGTATGTCTTACATGAACACCAAATTTTAAATCATCTCCCAAAGAGTGATTTCATTTAGCCTGTGAAATAGATTTAAACTAATACACATTCGTAGAATAATTTTTTTTTGTTTCTATTTCACTATTACACTAACTATTAGCTTTTGTTTCAAGGGTTAAATGAAATCAGTTTAATACAATTACATGTAGTATATATTGGTCTGATTGGTTCTTCTTGGCCAGACCATCAATCAGGCTTTGTTTTTACAAAATCCCTAGAGAATTAAATAAGAGTGGCAGCCATGTTGGTGTACCTCTTGTAAGAAGAGAAGCTAATGAGGAATGCTTTGTCAGGTACACCAATATGGGAGCCAAGACCTCACTTGAAAATGTTCTATAGAGATGTTCAGCACAAATTTGCCAACTTCTCTAAGCAATAGAAATTTTTCTTTCAAGTATCTTTCCTATCCACACAATGAGCTAAATACATGATTGTTAAGCCTGTTATCATACTCTTAAAATTTAATAAAAACATTGTATTTGAATTTAACTTTTGATTCAATATATATTTGACCGTTTTCCTCAGGTTCAAAGGCCACAAGAACAATGACTACAAGGTTGATAGTTGTTTCACAAACACTGACACACACATCGTCAGTGGCTCAGAGGATGGTAATATTTATTTCTGGGATCTCATTGAAGCGAAGGTGGTACATACCATAGATAAAGCACACCACTCAGTATGTTACTCACTCTCCTACCATCCTAAAGAAGAGTGCATGATAACGGCATCATCTGATGGAGCTGTCAAGGTTTGGCGGTCCAAAAACTGGGAGCCTGAGTAAATGAGCTGTCAAGATTTGGCAGTCCAAAAACTGGGAGCTCAAGTAAATACTGATTTGCGAAGAAGACATTATTATGTGTAAAGGCCATGTTGAATGATGCGATTTTTCTTGCAACTCACAACACAAATAATGCCTGTGCTAGACAAGTTGCTTAAGAAATTGCATGTGTAACATCCATCTTTGCTTTGCAACTCACAATGTTGTGAGCTCAGTTGCTGTGTGTAAAGGCCAATTTACATGGTACAACTTTTCCCTACAACTATTGCATGCAATCTGCAGATATCATGACTTACAATTGTTAAAAGGTTTTAAAATTAAAATGCTGTAACTTTTTTTATAGTACCAGTGTACAACAGTTGTAAGGAGGTTTAGAGTGTTGTAAGCATTGCATCAGCAGGTCACATGCAACAGTTGTAGGGAAAAGTTGTACTGTGTAAATCAGCCTTAACACCCCCTTTGCAACTTGCAATGATTTTCCTTCAGGATTTGCAATGCAAGTTGCAAGACAAAAACTTTAAAAAATTATTATTGTAGTAATAGAGCTTTCTCAAATTTGCTTGGGTGACCACAAAATAATGGCTCCAAGATGAGGCAGACGTTGATAAATACAGTAAATGTATGAAAATATCAAGCTCTGCCTCATTTTGGAACCATTGTTTTGTGGCTCCAAGACGAGGCAGACGTTGATAAATACAGTAAATGTATGAAAATATCAAGCTCTGCCTCGTCTTGGAACCATTGTTTTGTGGCTCCAAGATGATGCAGACGTTGATGAATACAGTAAATGTATGAAATATCAAGCTCTGCCTCGTCTTGGAACCATTGTTTTGTGGCTCCAAGATGATGCAGACGTTGATGAATACAGTAAATGTATGAAAATATCAAGCTCTGCCTTGTCTTGGAACCATTGTTTTGTGGCTCCAAGATGATGCAGACCTTGATGAATACAGTAAATGTGTGAAAATATCAAGCTCTGCCTTGTCTTGGAACCATTGTTTTGTGGTCACTCAAGTGAATTTTAGAAAGATCTATTTGGTTCACTCAAGAGTCAGAATTATGTACCAAACTCACAAGAAACAACACATTTAGACAGCCTTGTTATCAGATTCAGAACTGATCCTTATAGTAAAGTAATACTTAAAAAAAAAATATGTGTGTATGGCCCTGATTCAAACCTCAATCTTTTCATGTACCAAATGTATTAGAAACATAACTTTACATTTAGAAAGCTTTCTTTGGTCCAATTTTTTGGTATATACTTCATTGTAGGATACACTGAACACTTATCATAAATTCATTGTTCTACCTCCCTAGTTACTGTTGCTACTCTGAACAAGCTAAAATGTATTTTTGATATACAGCGTAGAACAGAAACTAATTGCTGAAAATTGTAAATGTCTGTCTTAGAATAAATGCTTTCTAAAGATACATTAAGAAAAATATCCATAACTGCTAAAGAATCTCATGAATTTGAGTTAGTCAGACATTTTACATTCCATTGGGAAAACAACCCATTGTTTGGTTGTTGTTCAAGCAAAGCCAGGGATTGGTGTATAGGACACAGCAGGTTTTGGTAGGTTTATGCTTCATGGGTTATGTGTACTCCTACCTTGAAGTATATGCCAATTGTTTGTTTGTCATCTAAAGGCAAGCCTGTATCACATCTGAGCTTAACCCTAATAAAGCAGGTACCACAGAGGGGGACAGACAAGTACTATAGCCCTACTACTCAACAACAGGCTGTCTTCTGTCATTGAGTGTGCCTGCCAGTCAAGATAAAGCAATTGCCCTACCACTTTTCAGGATGCTCTGTCATTTATTTCATGTCCATATAGTAGATGGAATTTACTGGGGTTAGGTTTGGATGCAACCAAGGAGCAGATGCAGGAATTTGTCAAGGGGATGTGGATGTCCCAAATGAAGAAATTAATATAGCAATATCATGACATCATAAATGTAAGAGTAAGTGAGGTGGTGGTGTTCGTTACACTGCAGGACACCCCCCCTGGATCTGCCAGAGCAACCCAAGCTAAATAATGATACATATGGTACATACATACAGTACTTACATCTTTGAATCTTCAATCCTATTCTTTGTATCTGCAAGTTCTAAAGTACATTCTCAAAAAAATACATTGTTCAAATGTTGTTATTATGATTCTCATCTTCGACCTATTAGAGTGAAGGCAATAAACCTGTGCAACTAATTCCAATAGTCAATAGAAAACAGAAGAAAGCAGAGGATTTATGGTCTACTAATTTCTATCAGACTATCGATACTGTTTCTCAGGTTTATTGCAATCACTCTACATTGACAAAAAGACTCTGCTCACAAAATATTTGAAACAATGATTAAAATATCAAAATTAATTACTATTTTTATTTATATATTTATTTTTAAAATGTAATACAGATTTTTCTTTGAATGTTGTATTGACTAAATAAAAGATAAAATTTAAAAAAATAATTTCATAAACAAAATTTTGTTTTCATTTATAAAAATTTATCAAAAATAATTTTTTATTTAACCTGCTATTAAAACTCATGTTTAATTTGTTTAGTAAAAAAATATTTGTTCTAAAATAGACTTTTCTCTAATTATATATTCAAGATAGGGAAATTATTAATTAAAAAATCTTCTCCATCTAAAAGTTTACTGAATTGTTTAGGATTATCTCTTCTCAGCCAATCAGAATTAAGTAATAATTAAATAATTAAAAATTGTAATTTAACAATTACAAAAACTTGCTTCTGATTGGCTGAGACACAATATCCAATGAAAAATTAAGTACTTTTATTAAGTAAGTTTTTGATTAATAAAATAATAGAGTGCACACCATATACATCTGTGAAACAATTAATACTGTTTAGCATGTAATAGAGTGGTTTTCATTAACCCGTGAAACAAAGTGTACTAATTAAAGTGTAATAGTCAAATAGACACAAAAGAAAACAATAGAATTAGAGTGTGATAAAGTGTATTTTATGGGTTAATGAAAACCACTCTAGTATTAAGTTATCAACTATTTTGTTATCTGATAACTAAGAATTAACAAGCAACTCAGTGATATCCACTAGTTTGTACATAATAGTGCAATTAGGTAATACATATTAAGTTTTATTTCATGGATACATGGTGTGTACTCTAAAGACAAGAATTGTAAATTATTATAACTATAACATTATTTATTAAAATACATTAAGATATAAATTTCTTCATGGCTTTATAATCTCAAGTAGCCTGTTATATCTCATAGCACATTTAGAGTGGTTTCATTTAACCTGTGAAACAAAACCTAATAGTTAGAGTATAACAGTCAAATAGAAGCAAAAGAAAACAATCAACTTAGTCTACTAAAAATTAGTCTAATATCTATTTTATGGGTTAAATGAAATCACTCCAACAACCTCTTTACATGTCGTCAACTTTTCACAAATTTAAAAATGCATGTAAATATTCAATTTATTTATTTGGCCAAAAAATTAAATTCTTTGGAGTTGTAGGACTGACCTGAATTTTTCTTGCTGAACCAAAATATTTTCACTGTGACTTTTACAGCATGAAGCATGCTACTGTTGCAAGTACATCAAGACTTTTGATACTTTTTACAAAGAGATTGACCCATCAAAGCAGACATGAGTCTCAACAAATATCACATCAAATGCTGCACCCACACAGCAATAGGTAGCAACTTGAAAGTTGCAAGTTGTCAAAAACTTTGTTAAAAGTGCCAAAAAATGTTAAAAATCCAGTACAATTGGCAACAATAGTGCACTTTGTGCTGTATATGACTGTGATTTACCTTTAAATTGCACTAAGAAAATTGAAAGCAACTTACTGATCCTATTTCTTTTTGGATATTCAACAGGAACAGGTGGATCTAGGGGGACTGGGGGGCCATAGCCCCTCTTTAGCTGGTGGTTTTTTCATTTTTTTACTGCCTTATGCATGAAGGAAATTTGTTTTAATCTTAATTTGGATTTATTTTTTAGACAACCTCATTTTCATTAGTACAAAGGGTGTTCAGCCAGTTTATTAGCATATGATGGAGATTTTTTTGGAAAATTATTGGATCCTATCTGCCTCCCCCCCCACCTTTTGAAATTTCCTAGATTCACCCCTGAGGAAACACTTTTTTGGCCTAATAATAACAACTGCTGAGTTTTTAACAAAATATCATTATTTAAGTTGGTTGACTTATTATTGCAGGAGTAAATTATACAAGCCATTATTATCTTAGCTTTTTACATTGAAAATTAAAGAAAGCTAGACCTGGCATTTACTTGGGCATAATTATGTTTGGGACAGTCATTAATTAGGGGGAAAGGGGGGGGCTTGTGCAAATGAGTAATGCAATGTTCAACTTTTGTGGTCCCCTCCCCACTTGTGTAAAACAGTTCATAAACCCCTTTTGCATGCATGAAAACATCCCCCCTCTATTTACACCAGCCCCCCTTCCCTGTAATTTTTGACTGGTACCTAAGCTTTGTTGATTTGAGAAGCATGATGCCTATGTAACACTGTATAATTATTAAATGTGTAACCTTACAATGCTTCAGTTGCTCCAGGCATAAACATCACACAAGCTGGCTGCACAGACAACCATCACTCATGAACAGGGGTTAAAAACCATCATAGAGAAAGTCCATTTAACGAGGGGGGGGGGGGATGAAGCTTTTCACTTTAAGAGTATGATATTTTCAGAG
>JANTNT010073325.1:0-11685 GCA_024752375.1 Entacmaea quadricolor | reverse complement strand
ATCACAATAGCATGATAACTTTGGTTGATGTACAACTGTACGAGGATTATGACACTTGTTTCTACACGACAGTTCTTCTTGACAAATAAGAGTGGTGTTTTCCTTGCAGGTATGTTTTTTACCCTTTTTTATCGGTGGCGATCTATCACCAGGGCCCACACTGCTTAATGTTAATGTCGATCGAATTTTTCTGTGTGGTCTCTTCCTTGGTTTTCGTATATCATTTTTGACAGATATCTTTTCGTTGTGGCTCATTTCTTTTATTGAAAATCGCATTTGCTGATCATTGTGTCGAACCTTTCTTTGAGCAATAGACTTCTTTGAATAAGGGTAGTTGTAATTTTTTCTAATTTTCCAATATATTGCATATTTTCTGGATTTACTTTTCTTGATGAGTTTTCCAGAAGGCACAGCAGCTAGGTTAGTATTTATCTGGCTTCCCATCAAATCTTTCCGTAGTGAAAGACCGAGAGAAATTTCTCTTCCTACTATCTTCGTTTCGCTTTTGCTTATCCCGCGAGAAACGATATTTTGACCTTGTTGGTTGATCTGAACAAGCGTTACAATGAAGACCAATGCGACCATGAAGAAGGTGACTTTATGCTTAGAACATCCTCGAGCCATTTCTTGAATTTTCGATCTCTTATTTGCAGAAGGCTTGGTCTTCTCTAATCACCAAGCAAGAACTAACTTCATTTTCATTTTTATTTGCTAACATCTGCGAAAAATACAAACAATAAGTGCATTATTTATTAAATTAAAGTTTTCGGATGAACTAATAATTAGACTTTGATGTGTACATGCAGCCAGTCATCACTCATGATCATCATCAGCGGCGGACTTCTCTGACTTTTGATTCACCTGCAGCTGCTTCCTACCTTTTTCAATATAGTTTTAATTTGTTTTAATTTATTTAGTTGTTGATGAAATGTTTAAAAGATCTAAAAACTTTTCTATCAAGCTTCCAGTAGCGTGGAACACGAATTGTTGATCTATTTTGCTGCCTCGGCCAAAATCTAAATTATGGTAAATTTGTTCCTAAGTATGCAGCAGTCACAAACTGAAATGATATACCACTTCATATAATCTAGTTCTTCACATACTGCTAAACCAAGGCTTGGGTCATATGTACATAAAAGTTAAAAGGTTGAAAAGTTTTTATTTCTCCAGAATTGAGTATAAATTATAATAGTTACAACACGGATATTTGGATTGTTATTTGGAGGTACAGAAGAAAGAAAAAAACAACCCAAAATTGTTAAGAATATTAAACTGAAGCTTAATGAGGTTACAAATGTAAACGATGCCTCGGGAAACAAGAGTTCTACAATAAAATTACATACAGATAAAATTAATTAGAATTGAATTAACATAGAGCAGGAAAAGAGGAAAACAGTTTCACTCGTATCAAGACAAATAAAATCACTGAAGTAACAACTGTTGTTTTAGTTTTTTTAAGGATAGCCACAACACTGGAGGTAATTAGACCTCGTAAATCCAATAATAAAACTGCCGGTGAACTTTTGCATGGCATGGATAGAACAGGAACAGATCTAGAATGTAATCAATTACATTTCATGCACCTGGTGTCACGTTATGAAGGGCTATACCCGGCTGAGTTAACGTTTTTATTGATCCAACATTATTAGATTTTATTAATTCATTTAACTTTTTTTTTTCTTATTAATCTTATCTTCTTCCCAACATTTGCTGGTAAGATTTTTTTTAATCATTTGTTCAGCTGATCAATCTAGAAAAAGGTATATTTCTATTATAAAGGAACCGTCAAATGTAGATCTCATACTTCAAATGTAATAAACATCAAATACCTTGGCTATACATTTTATTATGTACGTATGTAAACATTGGTTTTTAATAACCTACGAGCTCTTTAGTGCTTTCTAAATAAGTATAGGAAATCAAATGGTGAAGAGTGAAATTTATTAACAATAAATTTCACGCGTATTTGTCAAAACTCGAGGTGTAATTTCCGGGCCTTTAGGCGAAAACTTAATAATAATCAACAAAAACGAGCAGAATTTAGGTTTGAAACTAGCAGTGGAGTTAGATGTTTGTCGCCTGTGGTCAGTATGTAGTGTGTAGACAAGACGGTCACCCAAACCCCTACGGGAAGCGATTGATTCAGCCTGATCTGTGCAACTTCAATCAGATTTTCGCTAAATAAAATCTACTTTGGATGTAAAATCCACGCTTAAACCTCTTACACTGAGTGAATGGTTTGAACCCAGACTGGAGAGAAAAAGAAAGATAGAAAGATGACTTCCGCTCAGGTTGTCGAAGCATCAGTCACCAACAACAGTCTTTCTCAAGACTACAATCACCTCGATGATCACATTTGACAGTGACTTAATATCTAGTTGCCAGTAAATAAACTTTTATAAAGCCTCCTCGCTCTTTTGTTGAGCCCAAAGGCCACGGTGATGTAAACACCCTGTAGACAAGATGCACCACTCCAGATGCACCGTGCTGACGAGGCCTAACAGGCCGAAACAGCAGCTGTCCACGGTTTCTGGTTGAACTGGCTTTCTCTATACAATGACTAGAAGTTGTCAAAGGCCTTTATTACGCTATATGCCTTATACGTCTTTTGAGCCCATCCCACATGGCTTACTTGCCTACTCCTTCTTGTGTAAACACCCTGTAAACTGTTGAGAACGACAAACGGGTACCACAAGAACTGCCAACCAAATGGAGCAGCAAATCCAAAGATTCACGTGAAGCCCATCAGTGATGTACGTACTTAGATACCGAAGTTCTGTTTTGTGTTTTGATCTGAAGCAGCTCTTGCTGTTGTGACATTGATTGATCAATGCAGCTCTTGTGCTGTCGTGAAATTGATTAATCTTAATGTCATCGCGTAAAACACCATGTTGAAAATGAGAAACAAACCAACTGGGACAGCAAAAAACAACGTGGCCCAATGCCCTCTCATCCAGCAACCTTTTCCAGCCTTGTATCCGATGTTTACAGTATCTGTTAAGTCTAGAACGACACAGACAGTAACATACATGACCGAAAGCCATCCAACTGCCATATAGCGTAAGGAGTGCTTGATTCTTTGATATCTGGAATCAGCCAGTTGTCGTCTTCCTTTTGAAGAAAAAGCTCTCCAAGTATCAAAGGCGATGACTGACGTCCACATAAAGGAAACAAGGAAAAGGTAATGTAAAATGATAGCGATGACAGTACAAGCGAATGGTGTGTTTGTCTGTCCACTTCCAAGTATCCACAACAGTTGTGCAAGCAGAATAGAAACACTGAGGTTCATCAGGTTGATGCCTGGTGGTGTTCGTAGCTCACTGAACAAAGAATAGGTCACGAGGACAAACATTAGAGCGATGATCGATAATGACATGCAAATTAAAGTCATTGTGGTTAGTAGTTCATCATCATCATCATTCGTTACATTGCTTGTTTTGTAATAAGATGAGAAGTTTTCACAGACCAACACATTGTTGTTTTTCCAAGTGTATTCTGACCAATCATGAAGTTGTTTTGAAGCATTTACAAATATGGATCTGTTCTGTAGAAGTGCAAATTCGTTTGCCTTCATCAAAACAAAAACCCCTGAGCAATTAATAGATATTTGATGTTTGCGACATACAAATATAGCTTGGCTCTCATTGGCTGTTGTTGTATTGATGTAGTAATCTGTAGATTTGAATACCTCGCCTGTATTTTTAATAGATACCGCTGATGTACCATCTTGTAGCTCTGTGTACTCGTCTCTATTATACTTCTGTAGATTGACGCAACTCAACACTCGATTAGTTGCCTTGACAACAGTAAATGTTTTATTAGCTAGAGTGATGTTAAATGGTGATGTGCAATCTAAAATCCTTTGCACATTTTCTTGAGAGGTTTCGTTTTGTTTAACTTGAAGGGTAAACAGAACATCGATTGTTGTAGGTCTTTGTTCACATTTTTCAACCGTGACCGTGCACAACCTTTTGTTTTACCATTGTTTTATGATCATTGGCTACGGCTGAGTGGATGATTATGAACCCAAATGTTTCTTTTGGCTGCTTGTTCGAAATACTTCAATATGTTATAAACTTTTTGAATATTTCAAACCATAATCCAATATAGAATGTTTATTTTCAGTCATTTAGCCGTTTCTGATGATGATAAAACAAAAATTGTGCACGGTCATGACCAGCCCAACATCAAAAGTGAATAAAGGAATAGAACAGTAGGCTTCCTAACCTTCTCACTCTATTAACTATGCTTCGTATTTCTAAGTTAGTTATTTGTGGGATAGGAATAGAAAGTGTTTGTGGAAGTGCTTGACGGATTGAAAATGTTTGCAACTGTCGTGGAATAGACGGAAGAAGCCAAAGAAGGATTTGGTACTGGTTAAAGTACGAATAGCTTCGCAGTGCTGGTATTGTGTCACTACATGTCACAAGGAAATCGTCATATACGTTTGAGAATTCGCAAGCTGTATTTATCTGTATCGTATTAAATAAATCCCTTATTGATAGCATTGTTGAAATCAAAAATCATTGAGAAAGGTTTAACGCTTACTTCTTGTATTTTTGTTCTATTTTGAGTAATGTTTGGTCCACAAGATGTTTCCGATATATTGCCTCCACATTTTGCACAATGAAAATTCTTGTAGAAATATGAAGTACTATTTACTATTCTTGTTTTGCTACGAATACATTTGTTTTTGGTGATGTCGTCCGTAGAAAGTGAAGCAAACGAACTTGTAAAGTTTCTGCTGACTTAATAAAGTGTAGACGTAGATGTAGTAGTCCTACTGGTGAAATTTTCTTTTCAATTGAGCTTTCCAGATCAATGGTTCCAGAACAATGGTTCCAAAACAAGGTGAGCTTGTTGTTTTCATACATTTACTGTATTTTATCAAGCTCTGCCTCATCTTGGAACCATTTTTTCGTGGTTACTTAAGCGAATACGGCAAAGGGATTATAAACTAATATTATGATCATCGTTATTGTGATACTTCAAACACGCGAGAGAGTGTTTCCTCCGATTTCAAAACACCGAGAAGGGGGTTGCAAAAATATGCGAAGCCGAGAGAATTCATATAAGTTTTACTTACTTGGCGTGAGTAGAGTTGATTTTGGTTCTCTTGTTTCGTTTAAGAGATTTTCTCGACTACATCCAAATTTGATCAATAATGGATAACAAAAAAGATTACTCTTGTTAAACAAACAATTTTCAATTTTAGAACATCAAATTTTCAGAGCCCCCCATTTCTGACATTTCTGAACTTGCCAAATTTTGCCCCCCTTCCAATGTGTAGTGTAAAAATTCACCTACATGGTAATAAAAATTTCAATTAGCCATGCCAAAAATAAAAAGGCCCCCTCTATATCTTTCAGAAATGTAAGCGCCCCCCTTAAAATTTTGATTCTCCCCTTGTCATATTAAATGGACTTTCCCTTATTTGAGTATTTTCAATACACGTAATATGACAGTGATCGATAAACATTCCCTTCGCAGCTCTCTGTATAGATAGATAGATAATCAAACCGAATAACGACCGTATAAATTACGAGAACAGAATACCTGTTTTTAGTGTATACCACCAAGAACACAAGATAACCTTAAAAATGCCTTTCTTTTCCCATCAAAACACTGAAATGATTGCACCTGTTTCGCTAAAAAATATTTTCCCTTAATTATGAAGACAATGAACGTTTTACTAGGAAACAAGCCACTCGTAAAAATGATACAAACCTACATCCGGGACTTTTTTCTGACATGTGGCTAGTATATGGATGATGCTAGCTTGTTTTGCAAAACCTACTACAGCTGAAAAAAACTTGTATATGTGTGTGCAGTGTTTGTCTATATATTAAAAAGAAATTATACGGTGGCTTGAAGATTCGAAGTTAACTTCTCGGTGTTTGGAAACAATATTAAACTTGTTCGCTTAGATCACTCGAAAATAAACTATCTCTTCGCGCAACCGTGTAATAAACTATATTTCATATTATTATGGCAACGTTCTAGGCGTATTTGGTGAGTAATTCAATCCCCAAATTTAATAAAAGTGAGAAAAACCTTGACATGTCAATCAATTTTACCTTTGTCTTCTTCTTTCCCCCTCTCTCTCTCTCGCCCATCCCCCTCTCTCTCTCGCCCATCCCCCCTCTCTCTCGCCCAACCCCCCCTCTCTCTCTCGCCCATTCCCCCTCTCTCTCGCCCAACCCCCTTCTCTCTCGCCCATTTGACACGCACACCTGTTGTTATGTAGTAGGCCGGCGGTCGGATTTCGGTAGTACCTCTGAATAATTTTTCTTTTCGATGGTTAAAAAACAGGCGTGCAAAGTAGCATAATCAGACTGATAATTTGACTTACTGAGCCAAAGAATGATCTATAGGACCGATGAAAGTGTGAGCCGAACGCCTTCCGTTCGAACTACAACTGAACCAGAAAGAGCTTTAGGTTATAATCGAATTATCAATACGAAGTAGGATTTTTTAATGATTTCGGAGATTGTACTTATTAGATATTTTTGTTATTCTTAGTACTTATGTGTCACCTGTCCAATTACAAAGATCTTTTTGCTGTTTTTGGGGGAATTAATTCTAGACAAGATTTTCAGACATTTCCTTTTCGACGGAGGCAATACAGTAGGTGATTATTTAAATCTTTTTGAACAAGTGCAAAACAACCTTAACTTATATTTCATTATAACTTTTAAACTCTTTCTTCCGGCCATAATCAACAAACCAGCTTTTACGCATTTGCTTATCACCTGTTTGATTCACAGCCCTCATATTTAAGGCAAAAAAGACCAATGAGTACTCGAAATAGGACTACACGTACGTGCCATTAGCATTCGTCCTTTATTTCAACCTTATCAGATCGGGTACATTAGTATTAATGTCGGAAGAAGTCCAGTACCTTTGTTTCTAGTAACTTTTCCTATCTATGCAATTAACTTGAGCATTGTTCCTTAAGGGTAGTGCCATGGGAATGTCTATCAACTTAAGAATCTGACAGAACTTGGGAATCAAATTTTGACATTCATATGAAATACTCGCTCCGTCAGAATGAAAACCTAGTGGAAGGAATTCTGAAGTCAAAATCACATAATAAGATGGTTCCTTTTAATTATGTCATGGTATTCCTCATATGCCTTGTGTTCGGAACGAATGTTAACTTTGGAAATGAAAACAACGTTATTAGGAAATCCAGAGCTTTTGGCATGGGAAATAAAAATGGTTGGAGTCATCAGGAGTTACAAAAATCTAACCACGACTTAGAAGAAATGATAGCCACTCCAGAAAACCGAAGAGCGAAAATCAAAAACAGACAAGAGAGTCAAATAGGAATGGTGTCAAAGGACTCAAAAGAATCTAAAAATCTTGTAAGAAAATCCTCCTTTGACGTCGCTAGAAATGCTTTTTTAGGAAATTCAATTGTTAATAGGAAAAGAGAAAAAAGATATGTTCAACCAGATGGTTACCAGATTGAAGGAGATAATTTGACGCAAATTAGCAAGTACACAAGATCTAAGTGCTCCCACAACTCGACATCGTATCTTTGCAACTGTACATTAATGAGACAGACTCTATACAGAGGAGAAAATGGGTGTCATTGCGACGTTTGTTGTTATCCTAAATGCTGTGCTGATCAGAGTTCGTTTGTTTTGGTCAACTTTTCATACCAATCTTCAAATTCAAACCACTGTGTTTGTTATCAAGGAAATTCAAAAAGAAAATCCAGCAGCTATTCAAATCGAGATTTCATTCGTTCAGAATGTATTAAGAAGCATTGGATGATAACGACATGTTCAAGTAATTGGCCGCAGGACAAGGTGTTTCACAAATGTAGATCTGGTTCTAATATTTCTTCCAACAAGGTAACCCTCAAGGACCTTCATATTTCAGTGCCGGTTTTTACTTCCGATGGCAAAGTGTTCCGCAATCGCTACTGTGCACAGTGTAATGGTAGAAACCTTTATAAATCATATAAAGTTGTCTTGGACTGTAATACGTCACCACCAGCGATCTACAGTTCAAAGAAAGCAGTGGAATACCTTTTATCGCACTGCAGTACATATAAATGGGAACCCCGTGGAAACCACACATTACAGCCATGTCCGCGAATACGCGTTCCTTGTTCAACAGCTCGAGTTACAAAAGTTGATGATCAGGGTAATTCAACGAAGATTCAAAATAAAGCAACAAATTCAAGCAACATAGGAACTCAATACTCAACCTGCGAGCAAACGAAAACTATCCACTGTAGTGACGAGTCAAATTCCAAGCAATATTTCCCTGATAAAAATCAGTTTCTCAGAACAATGTCTCTCTCGTTCACTTTAGATATTACCGATGATGAAAAAGTGGAACTTATAAAAGTGAACTGCCCCCTTGCAAAACCTGTGTACGATCCGTACTTAGAAGAATGTCGATATGGCTTGATTCCGGCTCCAAAATACTCTTCATTTGATTCTTATCGAATTCGTTTATTCATCAAAAAATTACCTTGGAAACCTTTACCAGCCTTGAAATATTTCGCAGCTTTTCTAAAAAAGGAATTTAACTGTGAAAACATCGCGACATTCGAGCCCATATACTTTACAAATGGGGTCCAGCTTGATGTAAGAGTGTATGGACTCTCAAACGACACTTTTAAACTCTATAGATTGAAAAAATACCTTCAATTCACTGATACGTTCAATATAACCATTAATAACACCAATATTTCTATTTACAAAGTTACATACAGAGTTTTAACTTGCACTAACCCAGAGTACTATAAGAGACATGAGTACACAGTACTACATGGATATATGCCAGCGGTTTATCTTAATAAGTCACGTGAGATAATCAGATATATGAACTACTACTATGTCGTTAACAAAGCTATTGTCATTTGTAGATTACGTCTAGCATTAAGTAATTGTACTGGTGTGTATATGCCATTAGATAAGGAGGAGTATATCACGATGAGTAATAACTCGATTAGCGTTAAGACGTATGGAACGATTTACAACCACAACGAATATGATATTTATAATGGTTCGTTATGGATCTGTGTTGACTTTCCCAAGACTTTTAGTGTTTACAAAACATTGAGGAAAAGCACTGAATTTGCCCTTTCAGTACTTACAATTGTTTGCATGTCATTATCGATCATCGCTCTGGTGTTTGTCCTCGTGACCTATTCCTTGTTTGTTGAGCTACGAACACCACCAGGCATCAATGTGATGAACCTCAGTGTTTCTATTCTGCTTGCACAACTGTTGTGGACACTTGGAAGTGGACAGACAGACACACCCATCGCTTGTACTGTCATCGCTGTCATTCTACATTACCTCTTCCTTGTTTCTTTTATGTGGACGTCAATCATCGCCTTTGACACTTGGAGAGCTTTCTCTGCTAAAGGAAGACGACCGGTGAATGACTCAAGACTTCAGAAGATCAAGCACTCCTTACGATATATGGCAGTTGGATGGCTTCCTGTCGCGGCGTATGTCGTTGTCTGTGTAGCCTTAAATCAATCAAACATTGTAACGGTTGGCTACGGATTACATGATAGATGTTGGATCACTGATTCTAAAGCCAAGTTATATTTCTTTGGTATTCCTTTGTTGGTGTCCGTCATCTTCAACCTTGTGCTCTTCTCAATGACAGTAAAAGCTATCAAGAATACTCGTAGTCAAACAAGGCTCATTGCTGCTCAGTTGGGACAAGAACGTAATTTTGGTATCTACGTACGTATCGCATCACTGATGGGCTTCACGTGGATCTTTGGATTTGCTGCTCCATTTGGTTGGAAGTTCCTGTGGTACCCATTTGTCGTACTCAACAGTTTACAGGGTGTGTATATCGCCGTGGCCTTTGGACTTGGCAAATGTGCCAGGAAACTATACGTTGAACTGTACCATGGTAAACTTACAAGAACAACAAGCCGTAGTGTAAGGCAGGAGCGAACAACCAAAGAATCGCTGCTTTAGTATAAAAAAATCAATATCGTAGAAAGTAATTGTCAAAAAGGTTGTCCATATAACAATACATAAAGACTAAAGGAACTGTCATGTGATCAATGTAATATACAGTCAATGTCAATAAGGTTGTCCATATAACAATACTTAGACTGGAGGAACTGTCATGTGATCAATGTAATATACAGTCAATGTCAATAAGGTTGTCCATATAACAATACATAGACTGGAAGAACTGTCATGTGATCAATGTAATATACAGTCAATGTCAATAAGGTTGTCCATATAACAATACATAAACATTTACGAAATCAACTGCAAGAACTGTGAGAAAGTCTACATCGGTCAAACAAGCCGAGCGTTAAACACCAGGATGAAAGAATACAAAAAAGCAGTTTTCCTTGTAGACCGCAATTCACTTTATGCTGAACAGCAAAGAAAAACACCACACGAGTTTGACATTGAAAATGCACGCATAATTGACCAATGTCAATAATGGTCAGGTCGTTTGTTTTTAGAAGCTTGGCACTCTGTTAAAAACAAAAGCTCTATTAATAAGCACGTTCATATGCCTAACGTATACCAAGTTCTAGCCAATAACCACAAAGCATAACATCTATTTATTTGGACACCATTTTTTCAGTTTATTTATGCTGATGAATTTTTTAGTTTCAAAACCGAAATGTCCCGAGAAACATTTTTAAGACAGAGAAAATTTTTTATACTATATCTTTAAATGACTGACTACAATAAAAACATTTTCAAAACAAACAAACAAACATACATACGAAATATGTAAAACATAAAAAAAACATAAGAAATAGATAAATATGTATAGACAGACAGACAAACAAGAGGCATTTGCCTTCGGCTTGTGATTTTCAGTACCATTTCATTAATTTTTTCAATTTATTTCCGTTGTTTTAATATAATACAGAATGTGGCTTAGCCTTCTTAACTTTACTTATTATCGAATAAAATGTTATTACCACTGATGTAGATATGTCAATGTCAAGTTCATCAATATATTAACTAAAGTTTTATATTATTGCTCAATAAACATTGACTTAACCTAAGGAAATGCATATCCGGATCGGCTCAATTTAATTACTATAAATAAAGGAAACTACTGACTAAACTGACAATACCTTTCAATTACATT
Source organism: Entacmaea quadricolor (assembly GCA_024752375.1). Lineage (NCBI taxonomy): Eukaryota > Metazoa > Cnidaria > Anthozoa > Actiniaria > Actiniidae > Entacmaea > Entacmaea quadricolor. Next base: position 570 of record JANTNT010073325.1, on the reverse strand, counting down.
GGTTAAAAATAGAATTAAAAACACTTTTATAAATTACAATTATAATAAAATGTAATAAAAGAAAGTTTGAAGCTATAAAAGCTCTAATCATTTCGGGGAAATTGGCTCTTAATATTAGAAGTCGAGCTTAACTGAGAAACAAGTTACGATCAAGTCAAAAGTATTTATCTGAACAAAACGAAAATCTAGTACAAAAAGAACTCTAGCTACAATCTGCCGAGTAGCTACAATCTGGATGAAAAAATGAATAAGTTCATAACGGTAAGCTTGGTAGTACTTCTTATTTTGACATTCCTTTTGGGATTCCATGTGAAAAAACAAACCGAAAAAGCTTCAGGAGTCATTCTAAAAGATGGTGCATTTTGGAGAAAATGGAATGTAGAGAATTGGGTGTTGTATAAAGATAAAAAAAGAAGCGGGGACCATAAGGTGTCAATCAGGCAACGAAGGGCACTTTCTCTGATATCAACCAACGTTACTCTGGTTTGTCAAAAAGAACTGTCGTGTAGAAACAAGTGTCATAATCCTCGTACAGTTGTACATCAACCAAAGTTATCATGCTATTGTGAT
>JANTNT010073324.1:1696-22411 GCA_024752375.1 Entacmaea quadricolor | reverse complement strand
GGTTGACGATAACAAAGCATTCCTAATTAGTTTCACTTGTTCTATCAACCAACATGGCGGTTCTATCTTTGTTTTTCGTATCTCAAGAGACTTTTGATCACGTGGTTGCACCCCAAGAATTGGTACATTGTCATGAGTTTTCCCCCTATGATGTAATCTATTGTTTTGTCATTGACTATTCTCCAGGCTCTCATCGCGTGTCTTACATCATATCTACATATGGTCGTTCCCTCATGTCCAAAGATTCTTTATTGGTTGATTCTAACGACAAACTTTATATGTTTCAGTCACACGCAGGTAAACAGTTTATCACAATGAAAGGTCCTTCTTGATTATATCATTGTACTTATATTTATAATGGTAGGTTCTTACATAGCGCATTTCACCTTACGTCTAAATGCACGCCACACGACACTCATATTGTCAGTGGAGGACTTTACGGACTGCATATTAAGGCGTAATTGGCGCAGCTTACAACCAGGTAAAGAATTATTTCGATATGTCTCCAATATGGGATTGACTGTTGAACCGGCAGACAATCCCCTACTCTTATACGAAAAATTCAGCAGGTTCTTTATTGCCCGCCATGACACAGTAGGGATGGGAGATCTACCGTCTATTCATCTTTTCCCCTATACATGTTACTAGGTACCACACTGACCATGGTTATATCACAGATATCTTTTCTCTTTGCTAGATGTTTCTAGTGTTAGTCCCTCACAGGGGAGTACGGCTGGAGGAACTATATTGACCATAAAAGGACAGGGCTTTGAGAAGAACACCACACAGATTACCATAGGAGGTGAGAAACAATGAGATTACCAAACACGATACTCCTACATAACAGGTCGAAATAAAATGATTGATTGATTGACGTAGCACGATTATATTTGCAGGATTAGCGTGCCATGTGTTATCTGTTACGTCAGAGACCATCACTTGTCAGACAGGCCAGGGATTCCATGCTCTATCTTCATCGGACTTCTATCCAGGTACAATAACAACAAAATCAACAGATAATAGGATATTTTTTGTCTAAAAAACCTAATGGAAGATTAATTTCTGAAGTATCAAATTATTCACTGTCTTATTCATAAAGGTAACCGTGGTCTCCTTCGTGAGGTCTGGACTTCCACGAAGGCTTCCGACTTGCCATCGATTGCTAACCTTGACTCCTCGGCCCATGATTATCACTCCGAAGTCCTGCTTGATGCGAGTACACCTTCAAAGCCTTCATTCGGAGAAAATGCAATGTTCAGTTCTCGTTTAAGAGGGTTCTTCATCGCACCGTCAGATAACAACTATACATTCTTCATCCAAGCTGACGATAAAGCAGACTTGTATTTGAGTATGAACTCTTCAGCGACACAGATGGTAACCAAGATAGCATTTTTGCATTCTTTGCCACTCAACCTTGATCCAAGAGGGAGGGTTTTCTTCCAGTTACGCGCTTTTCCAGTTACGCGCTCGGACACATCCATGTATTTTAGACAACGCCCACCTTATCATCCGCGTGTAAGTCGATGATAAACATCACTGAAATCAAAATCGAGTTACGTAACTCAAAGATATTGAAGTGAAAACTTATTTTCGAGTTGCGCGTTAAACGCGAAACTTGATCATAAAACTATTATTATTAGGATTATGATTCTCAAGAAAAGATAGAAAGAAAATACATCGTCAGGGGTAGGAAAGCGAAGCTATAACTTATGTAAATCATTATCAGTTTATTTTGTGAGCCATTCATTTTAAAAATAAAAAATATAAAGACAAAAGAGTAATAAAAAAGAAGGGTAATGCTTTAATACATTGCATTTTAAAGGTTCTCACTAGTTATTTTGAGCTTAACCTATTTTGTTTTACTGTCGCTATTGCTTTTTTCCGTTTTAGAAAAAGATCGCATCCTGTTCCGGCGCTGCCACCATCTGGAAAAAATATCCAGAACAGCAATCGGCGGTCTTCTCTCTTAAAGCTGGACATGCGTACTACATGGAGGCTTACCACTTGCAGGGAAGAGGATCAAGTCACGTGCGTATTGGAGTTAAGCTTGGGATAACGAAATATGTCAACTCGCAGATTGGGTCAGCGGTAAATGAAAAACAAGTTATTCGGGTTATTTCAACGGAACGTCCCGAGACACAGGTAATTCAGTATCACTAAAGTAGATCGTAGAGTATTTGCTTTGAATAAATGTAATTATTTCTTGGATTTTAATGAAATTCGCTTGAGTAACCAATGGTTCCAAGACGAGGCGGAGCTCAATTTTTTTCATACATTTACTGTATTTTATCAAGTCCTGCCTCGTCTTGGATCCATTGTTTTATGGTCACTCAAGCGTGAACTGCGTTCATTTTTGTAAGTTTTCCATCAAGTCAAGCTGTAGAAGTAAACAACAAACTGCTGTATCTTTTGCAGACCATTAACATTACGAATTGGGAAAGTGGAGTTAAGTACGAGATGCAGCGAATATCTATTACCCCAAACTGTACTGGTTCAAGTATGTAAACACGCTCTAAAACCATTATTTGTTTATGCAAGGGGAGTCCAGGATTTTTAAAAGGGGGTGTGACTTATATGACAAACTACACACGCACCAATACCACAGAAAACCCATAAAAGGCGGGGAAAATGGCAACTAAACACCCCTAGATCCGCGCCTGATGTAACAAAAAATGTCGCCACAAAAATCATTCTTATCCCTATTTCATTACAGATAAAAAATCGATTTGCGGTGGAGCGTTTCAGCTCACCTACGGTAATCACAAGACAGTTATGCTGAGCATTCACTCGACGGCTGAGGAAGTACAGACGGCTCTAAACAACTTAAAACCAGTCATGCAACAGGGAAACGTGACAGTCACACAAGACCACTTGAATGGTGCATCCTATTATAACGTAACTTTTGTATTTGCTTTACCTTCAAAAACTGAACCTCTGAAGTCAGTGTTGGTCGCTAATGGAGCTTCTGTAACGATAGAACAGTCTCAGGAAGGTGAGAGGATCAGGATAAGATAAATCAATGAAATATCAATGATAACTGAATAGTAATAATTGTATCCTCACCTTTAAATTACAGGTAAAAATGGAAACTGGAACTTCAGGTTTACTCTGAGCCGAAGAACCTCAGATTACATCCGGGTAGATGCATCAGCAAATGACGTCAAGTCGGCTTTACAGAGCATGCTCAGTTGGCAGTGTGGTTACCAGATTCCTAGCGGTCGTGCATGGTATTACAATGGATTCGAGGCGAAGGTTCAGGGTCCTGAATGGGGAGAGCGTGTTGTAGATGAAAGACCATTTTGTGGCAGAACCTCCCTCAGGAACCCTACTTATATTTTCCGAGCTGGTCAGACGCGGGATCTCGGTGGAAGAGTTTTGAGTGGTATCGATGTTTCTAAGTACAGACAGGTTGGTAACGTGACTAAAGCAGTTTCTTATGATTGGGAAACGTACGGTACCTGACTCTTAAATGACTTTGCTCTGAACCAATCAGGAAGCGAGAAAACAGGCAACATCCAATCACAATGCTTGATTACCGGCGAAATGACAAAAATTCCCTTGTCCTCCCTAGAGAATGACAATAATCGCAAAGGATTTTGGGAATTTTTCAAAGATGGCGGCAAGAAAAATGTTTTGTAAATACGATTTTTAAATTTGTTTTGCACTACTTACATTTAACTTTAGGTAAATAAGAAATATTTTATATCTTCAAGCCAGTTATTCGAGGCTCATTCTCGATCTCACAACCGGTAGATTTGGATGATTTTTTGACTTTTCGTTACTGTTAATTTGAGTTCCACATTGCTTTGACGAAAATTTCTCAACAAAACAACCGGTTGTCATTCACTTTTTCATTTTCCTGCTCAAAATGATTTTCATCTACATTCGACAACATGTAAATCATAACTCAATGTGTTTAAATGGACGTTTTTCTTTGTGATTACGCCTCCTTTAGAAATTCCTTAGAAATCAAAGAACAATTATTTCGCGGGCTTCCTGTGTCACCCTTTATAAGCGTGCGCAGAAAAGGTGCGCGCGGGTATTAGTGGCCACCGTCCTTAAAAGTCATAGGACCGTACGTTTCCCACTCATACGAAAACTGCTGTAAGTACTCTAAGTAGCTTCAAAAAGGTGTACGGTTAGGGAACTTAATATGACGAAAGGGACATGTAAAGATTGCAAGGGGTCTTTAAAGTTTCCTTAAAATGGCCCTTAAAGATATAGTGGAGGAACTTTTTATTTTGGGGATGGCTAATTGAAATTTTTATTACCATGCTGGTGAATTTTTACACTACACATTGGGGTTCCCAAAAATTGGCAAGTCTTTATGATCCCCTCGTCATATTAAATGAACCTTGTCTTAAGGTAGTTCTGGATCATTGCTACTGCGCATCCTTAGCGCGCACTTTTATTAAAAACGTTCGTGTGTCCGTGGGGAGTCTGGGCACTAGCGACTCTACAATCGAGAGCGAAATTCTACTTTTGGTGAGGAAAAATAATACCTTATTGAAAAAATTTTATATTTTTATCAGAAAACATTGTATACTATGTTGGTAGAAAAACCAAAACGTCTAAATTTAGTCAATGTTTTTTTTCCGATAAAGTCTAAAGAAAACAACGACTGTTGTGTATGTCAAGAAAAAAGTTGTAGCATCTTAAAACGTGTTTTAAAACCGTTAACAATCGAAAGTCATGGTATCAGCAGATTGCATGCGATAGTTGTAGGGAGAAGTTGTACCGTGAAAATCGGCCTTAAGACAATTCGCCTCGGTTTTAAATGTGTATAACTTTACCGAGTAATAAATAAAAATAGAAGTGAAGTTTCTGAAATCCCCTTGTTTTAACGACAATCGTCACTTGGTGAAAATGGGTGCCATGAAGTTTAAAATTAAACACGATCTTGCCTTTATATTTTCAGCTTTGTTTTGCATATAAAGGTGATTACAAACCCTATCTGAACTTCTACGTCTCTTTCACGGATCGTTCAGGTAATGGACGACGAGTATGGAGAAAATACGGCTTTACTCCCGTCACATCTACAAAATGGCACTATCAGTGTACGAGTATCCATGACAACGTGCACAGTGACAACTACCTTAATAGCCAGGCTGATAAAGATTATGGATATTACATAGACGGGATACAAGTTGCTAGGGATTTGAGCTCTGATATCTATATAGATGATGTTATTATTTGGAGGGACAAAGTCAGTGGTAAGTTGCAAAGATTGGTTACAACTGGCGACGCAAGGGCAAGCTGGCAAGCAAAAACGCAACCACAAGGTTCAAATCTGTTTCTGTTGATAGCTTTTGCTTACGCTTGCTTCGTAGTGAAAACCAGACTTAAAACAATCTATGGATCATGTTATAGTAAAAAAGATGTATTAGCGTTATATATACCTTTTTTAAACTCATTTAAAATCGTGTTACGTCATATTACCCTTTTCTATAGGAGCTTATAGAGTAGCATGGGTGTTGCAGCGGTGAGAGCCCTCGCCTCTTATCAATGTAACCTGGGTTCGAGTCGGCTCGGCTCTCATGTGAGTAGAGTTGTTTGTTGGTTTTCTCCCTTGCTTCGAGGGTTTTTTTCATTGGGTTCTCCAGTTTTCCTCCCTCCACAAAAACTAACATAATAAATTTCAATCTGGTGTCGACTGCTTTAGTTGTACGTGGCCCTCTGGTTCGGAAGAACTGAGAAATGACTCCCTGAATGTTCGACATAAAGTAAGTTAAATTTTTTTAGTACTTAGACAGTATCCCGCCGCTGAACCTGGTGGTCACGTGATCAGATCCTTTGACGTAAAGAAGATTGGGTCAGCGGCATGGACTGTGTATCTGACGCCTGCGCACTGTGGGACAGACATAGAGATGATCGAGATTGTGGACGCTGTGATAGAGGATAATAGTACCTCTAATGACGTCATGAGGTATCGTCCTGTCAATCAAACAGAAGCCATAGTAACCATAACACGTGATCATCGAGCTACACCTCCTATTGGTGGAACGTTTGATTTGATTTTCAGAGGGCAAAGATACGCTGGTAAGACATAATTACGGGGTTGGGGTCGAGGTATGTTAATTTTGTATCTTTTAAGAAGCAAGCTTACATCTTATACTGTTTTCCTAGGCATATCGTCGAGTATTTCTGCATCGGATCTCAAATCCAAACTAGAAGATAACCTAGACATAGGAAAGATTAATGTTACTCGCACTGGGGATTGCGCAGCTTACAACTGGATCATTGAATGGGCCACCTCCGGCGGAAATCAACCTAATATAGAAATAGACGGAAGTAGTTTAACAGGAAATGACGTATTGGTGGAGGCAGAGACAATAGACGATGGTGGTATGTTCCTAAGACCTATACCAGGCGATATGCTACGTGTTGCAGAACCAAAACCACAGGTAACCCAACCAACACTGGAACAGCTTTAAATCTATGTATTAGTAAATATGAATAAATCACTACCTTGTTAGAGCGTTCAATAGACCTATTTGCCTTCGTATGTAAACTGCCCATTACAAACCACGTGATGTAAACATGGTGTTCTCAGGGGAATTGTTCCTTTCAAATGTTTTCAGAAAGATAAAGGAACAATTCCCTTGAGAACACCATGTTTACAGCACGTGGTTTGTAATGGGTAATTTAAATACGAAGCTAAAGATGTCTATTTACATGTGATTCTCGGTGTAAATATTTATTTATTTGCTTTGGTTGGTTGGTTGGTTGGTTGGTAAACTGAATAACCTTTCCTGAATTCCCTTGAGTGACAACGAAACAATTATAGTTCAAGAAAGGGCTGTTCAGTAGTTGCTCGACAACTTTTTGTAAACTTCTTCGATTTCGGGTAGGGCTGTCTACTAGTTGCTCCAAAAAGAACGTTGATTATAATAACCCAGAAAGCTGCTGAAAAAATCAAAAAGTTGCTTAAAAATGTAAAAGTTGCAAAACGTTGCCAAGCAACTTCGAGGCGGAGCTTGATAAATTCAGTAAATATATGAAAACATCAAGCTACGTCTCGTCTTGCTTCGTGGGCACCAAAGAAAATTTGGTAAATGTCTGTTGTTGTTAAAGTAATATGGGAATGATAAAGAGAAAGAAAGAGAAGAAATTCAAAGTATGAAACTATTGCTAAAAAAATAGACGAAAAATGTTATTTGATTGTTTCAGGTGTCTGTTATGGTGAACAAGATCCCTTCGAGTTGTTCTACAAGAAATTGTTCTTTTTCCTACTCTTCTCTGTCAACTCCAACCTTAACCTCAATAACACCAAAAAAAGGGAAAACTGGAACGATTCTACAACTCACCGGAAGTGGTTTCAGCACAAAAGTGCAAGACAACACCGTCATTATTGGTGGAACCCCCTGTCATGTGACCGGAAGTACATCGACCACCATAACGTGCACCGCTGGTCAGTCTGTAGGTGGGATTAATGAAGTGAAAGTCAAAGTAAACAAAATGGGATTTGCTAAACACGTGAATAGTCATGTGATATTTGTGCAAGAAGTGACCGTTGCCATGGTAACGCCAAACACCGGAAGTGTCGCTGGCGGAACAACGTTGTCGATAACAGGAAGTGGATTTTCATTGGATAGTTCACAGATGACTGTCACTCTTGGAAGGAGTAAATGTGCAATAATTAACTCATCTTTATCACAGATAACATGCATCACTTCAAAACACGTGCCATCTAAAGAAGACCTCCAGGTCAAAGTCCAAAACGAAACAGGTATTCTATCGAAAGCATTCCAGTTTGACCTGTCGATCACACCAACAATCACAATCATTAATCCTTTAACTCAAAGTGTTGGAGGCGGGGATGAGCTGGTCATTTCCGGTACAAACTTTGGATCACGTGGGTCGATTCTGATTGGTCTAAAACCATGCCAGGTCCTGGTATACTACACTTCGCATATCAGATGCACCATACCCGCGCATGCGCCAGGAACATATGACGTTATCATTAAGGTACCAGGTAAAGGTTACGCATCGTTTAATGGCGGTCCTCCAAAATTAGAGTACGTTCTGGAAGTGAGCGATGTCTCTCCGAGCCAAGGGTCTGTATTCGGTGGTACCTTGGTTACCATAAGGGGTCGTGGGTTCAGTGCTGTGAAGAACGTAGTCACAATGGATGACGTACCATGTACCGTTGTGTCAAGTAGAAGTGATCAAATACTCTGCAAAACGACCGATTCCTCGACTACGCATTTTGTTAATAACGCGGGAATTCATCCAGGTAAGATGATAAATTGATTTGCTTCAATCTAATCTATATGTGTTGTTTATATACGGTTCATGGCTTTTGCGGCGATTTCATTGCGATTCCACTGCGACCTACTAAATTCGTGTCGCCGCGATGTTTCAAGGGTTTTGAACATGTTCAAGTTTTACTGCGGGTAATCGCTCGTGTAATCATCACGCCTTTAGCTTGCAACTAGTCATGCAACTTGTTAGCAAGTTACAGGAGATGTAGATCGGCTTTCTGGTTTACACAACCTCTTGTTACCTATTGATTTGCTTTACAAGATTCATTGATTCTCCACTTCTGTAGAGTATGGTGTTGGTTACGCCTGGAATCCACATACAATAACAATCAATTCTGGTGACACTATTAAGGTTAGACTATATCTTATGGCTTAGTTCTTTTAGCACTGGTTGAGCCATGACAAACTTACTTTAGAGCAGATTTCGTACGACTGTGAAAAACTCCCGGTACGGTCACGGCACTGATTCCTCCAATCATACAAAGCAAAACATTACAACGTCAACGTCAACGTGTTACGTCATGGAACACTCAAATGGCTTCTTTTGAAAGCCAATCGCAAGGCGCGCGCTCCGATTCTCATCCAATTACATTGCTTTAACACGCCAGTGTATCATGACACGGCATGGCCGTGTTGACACTGTCTGACGCAAGAAACCTTCGAAAAATCTTATCAAAATGTGGCGTTCACGGCACGGTCACGGCACGGCACGTTCACGACGTACATTTTTTCACGAAATCTGCTATATTGTTACGAAATCTGCTATATTGCTATATTGTTACGGTCGTTTTCGATAAAGCGCAAATTTATAGATTTCGAGATCTGCATTTGTACATTGCTTTAAGTGAACGTCAATCACTTGATTTTGTCGCACACGTGTAGTTTATTTTGGTCTGCAGGTGACTGACGTCCACTTAAATGAATGTACAGATATAGACCTCGAAGTCTAGAGAGACGCGCTTAATCGAAAACGATGACAAACGTCCTGACTTATAATTGTCTTTTTACGTACAGTGGACTTGGTCAAGTCCATTGATGACGAACCTTAAGTATGGTGTTCAACAAACAAATGACTCTTCAAGTACAGCTTACAACGGCAAGGGTTTCAAGAGTCAACGAAGCAGTAATGGATGGTTCCAGCAACGCTTCAACGTCCCTGGTATCTACTACTACTCCAGCGGATCTGTCGACCCTTATGACGTCATTAACATGAAGGGTAAAATTATCGTCACTGGTGTAAAATCCAAAGCAACTAAACTCACGGTTCAAGTTGGTAATTTCACGGCGGTTCATAATATGACACAAACTGATTCTCCCCTTCCTTCGACTCCAAACTGTCACACAGGTATTGTTTCTGATGTCCCCAAGTGCAATCCAGAAATGACGCAAGATTCCAGCTTTGTGTTTCGGGACTGCAGTACACCGGAAGTGACATCAGTTTCTCCTAACATCGGTACCAGTTCCTCTGTGTTGACTATAGGCGGTAGAGGATTTGGACCTGGTTCGTGTTACAGTGAGGTCACGGTTGGATCACAGCAGTGTATTACACTAACGAGTTCCTCTGACATCATTACGTGTAGGGTTACCACTGGCAACGCTCTCGTCGCTGGAGTACCCTATAACGTCAATGTTCGTGTGAACAACCGCGGTAACGCCTGGGTTAAATCAGACAACGTAGCATCAAAGACTTTCACTCTAATCCCCACAGTAACATCCGTGTCACCATGGGCTGGTTCGCTTGCAGGGGGAACTGTTCTTACAATAAACGGTGCTGGATTTTCAAAGACAGTGAACAAGAATACCATCAAGATAGGATTAATGAACTGTACCATCTTGTCAAGCAGCCATTCACAGATAACATGCATGACTCAACCTCATGACGTCTCAATGAAAATGAATGTATCAATCAATGTGAATAAGATAGAAAGTGTTTGTGTGTCCCATGTGGGATGTACTTTTACGTTCTCCGATTCCTCCACTCCAAGGATCGACTACGTCACACCTGATTCAATCATAGGCAACCATAATGTTATCAACTTCTACGGGTCAGGTCTACTCGCTAAAACATCTGACATCACTATTAAAGTTGGTAATGAAACTTGTAAGGTACTCACCGCAACACACTATGCAATACTATGCAGTATAGGAACTGTAGTGGCAGGTTCACATGCTCTATTTGTCCATATAGACCCAAAAGGATACGCTATACTCGATGTAGATGCTGCTAAAGCTGTTACCAGTTTAGCTGTCGTTTCTAATATCTCTCCAACTGAAGGCAGTGAGTATGGCGGCACAGAAGTTACCATCACAGGGAATGGATTTGACGCTCGCCCCGACCAAACAACTGTTTTTATTGCCACCAATATGTGCAGGATTTCACAAATAACAAACTCCAAAATCACATGTTCTACTTCACCACACAAGGCAGGATCATTTGAAGTAAGGATCGATGAAACTCATGATAAATAATGGTAATAAAACTTCGCGCAGTGCAATTTGGTCTGAAACGATACAAGTGATTACAAAATAGCTGTTATGACGGTTGTTTACAAATTAGATGCAAATGATCCATTATGCATTGTATTCACCTGATAGCCTCGCTTGAATGATTAAAAAACAAAGGGATTGTCTCATTTGCATACAACTGTCATAACAGCTATTGCACGACCACGTAGCGGGAGCGGCTATTTGAAATCACGAGTATGATTTCAAACCAAAATTGCACTGCACGAAGTTCTATTACTAATGAATTACATTTATTTTGTAATCTTTTCGACAGAAAAAGGAAAAAATACAGGTTTTAAGTTTAAAAATTTTGAGAAATATCGAGGGTGGTGGTTGTGCTTGATACACACTTAGGCCCAGTTCAAACGTCGAATGTTTCATGTGCAGAATGCATTACAAACAATAGATAATTAGGCGGCTTCCTTTGATCTAATTAAGTTCGACACATGAAAAGTTCGACGTTTGAACTGAGCCTTAGGCTCTAAGCTAGAAGTAACATGTAACCGACGACTAAGGCCCAGTTCAAACGTAGAACTTTTCATGTGCAAAATGCATTACAAACAATAGATAATTAGGCGGCTTCCTTTGATCTAATTAAGTTCAGCACCTGAAAAGTTCGACGTTTGAACTGGGCCTAAGGGTCATTTTTATCTTAACAACAACAACAACAACAATAACAATAATAATAATAATAATAGTGCACGCCATATATCCGTGAAATAAAACTTAACAAGTAGAGTGGTTTTCATTAGCCCATGAAACAAAGTGTACTAATTAAAGTGTAATAGTCAGATAAATAAAATAGAAAACAAAAGAATTTGAGTGTAATAATGCGTAATACGCTAAAGTGTATTTCACGGGTTTATGAAAACCCCTCTATTATCTAATTGCACTAGAGTGGTTTTCATTAACCCGTGAAACAAAGTGTACTAATTAAAGTGTAATAGTCAAATAGACACTAAAGAAAACAATAGAATTAGAGTGTGATAAAGTGTAATACGCTAAAGTGTATTTCACGGGTTAATGAAAACCACTCTATTGGATAAGAAAATAGTTGATAACTAAATACTATTACGCGCTAACTAGTTAGTACTTTTTTCACGGATATATGGCGTGCACTCTAAAAGTAGGTGCTTATATAGTGCATTTCACATATTCTTAATGCGCATCAAAGTTCAGTGTTATCAGTAGAGGACTTAACGGGCTGCATTACAAGGCGCCATTGGCAGCCGCGCAGCTTACAATTATGAGAAGATAGTTAGTATGTTATGCCTCCAAATGGAATAGGCTGTTGAACTGGGAGACAATCACCTTAGAAAAAAATAACTTCATAAAAAGTTATCAAATGGTCTTTAAAACTTTACGTGCCCATTTCGGATGAACTTGATTGATCCTTTTCTTGTTTTTATTTGTCCATGGCCCTTAGACCAAGCATTCTTTTGTCTTTGCTAAGTTCCGGCTTATGGAGAAAACGTGTATGATGGTATGGTGATGATTATTTAGAATAGAGCGTCTTTGTCCATACTGCATAATTTCACTGAGTTTAAGTCTTCCTTTTATCCTTCAGGTGGATTTAAGATCTGGTGGAAAACTTTTCCCTGGTCTGAGGTTCGCCTACCGCAGTTTCCTTACACCCAGGATAACTTCAATCTTCCCCACCAGAGCCATGAGTGGAGACACACTAACAATAACGGGCAAAGGCTTTGACAGCGACATTTCCAAGGTAACCGTTACCACTGGCAACAGCACGTGCAAGGCTCACTCAGTCTCAAGTGGTAGAATAATGTGTATCCTCGAGGAACATCCCGCGGGTACTTACGATGTCATCGTTCACGTGAAAGGAAAAGGATTTTCTGGCTACGCGACGAGTCAGCCAATCAGAATGACTTATGGCATCTCAGTAATCGGTGCGTCGGTACGAGAGAGTGGTCTAGGAGGAGGAAGAATGACATCCATTCAAGGACATGGCTACTGTGCATCTACTGTCGTTAAGATATGTGATAAACCTTGTATTAAGAGGAGTGTCAGCCCAACTCTCATACAATGTGAGGTGCCACCATACCAGGGGAACGCTACCGGGGACATCCCTTGCCCTCTTGTTGTGTATGGAGCAAATGGCGTCAAGGCATCTAAGACGGGGTATTTTACATACCGTATTGCTCTAACCTCCGTGATTACTTCTGTTAGTCCATCCCGTGGAGGGACTGGTGGGGGAGTGACTATTACTATCACTGGCAGCGGTAAGTGCTGAAAAATTGTTTATCCTTGACGTGTTTATTTTGCAATTTCATATTCATGTAGTCATTTCGTAGAAGAGGTTCAGCACCTTTCAAACGAGAACGCAAGTCAACGAAAGTTTTCTTGTAAACTAGCGGTAACTTGGGTACTTACCGTTTAAACGAGACACAAGTTGCTTCAACTTGCGAAAAATTTTGACCGCCAAGTTCAAAGCTATCGCAAGTCAACGCAAGCTTCTTCAAGTTATCGGAAGCTGGCATTCAAACGAAATGCAAGTTCAAACTTGACTTGCGTTCTCCTTTGATACGGGGCTTTACTGTGAATGCAAAAGAAAATGACAACCCTAATTAGGTTACGTCCTGCCACTAGTTAACTCGTTAAAACTTCCCCAATACTACCTCTCTTCAAATTCGCAAAATGTCACTGTACTCTCCATTGCAGACACTCATGGTAACACTCATGGAATTTCGAGGTTCGTGGAATTTCAAAGTGTTTGTATTGTTAGAAGTTGTGCATTACAGTATTTACTTTTACGTATAATATATTAACGTAAAAGTAAATAATGCACAACTTATAATTAATATATATTTTTTACATCGAAGTAAAAAAAGTAAAAAGTAAAAAGTAAAGCTTAACACGGCAGTATTTTGTGAATTCGAAAATGGTCTATCGTCATTTACCTCCATGTATTATTCATTTGACAAAGTCATTTGATTAATTAAAATGGCTTGACTAATCGTGTTTTCCAGGGTTTAGTACGGTTTCTGGTGGCAACAAGGTCACCATAGCTGGCATTAATTGTACCGTGACGTCATTCTCAAGTACTCAGATCAAATGCGTCACTAGTCAGCGGGGTGGTTTTGTGCGCACAAAAGTTCGTGTTGAGGTTGAAGACAACGGTGCAGCAAAAATGGACGGCGCTGATTTTGAGTACATAGATGTCTGGTCTTCTCGCTTTTCTTGGGGTTACAAGGATCCACCAATCAAAGGAGATCTTGTCGTCATCCCAAAAGGTCAGACAATGCTGTTAGATGTGAGTACTCCTGTACTTGCAGCTTTGGTCATCAAGGGAAAATTAATCTTTGACGAGAAAGATTTGGTACTAAACGCAGAGAAAATCCTGGTGGTTGATGGCGGAGCATTGGAGGTTGGAACTGAGTCAAAGCCTTTTGAACACAAGGCTAGGATTGTGCTCCATGGAAGCGCAAGAGCTGTTGAGCTGCCTTTGTTTGGTGCAAAGGTCTTGGCTGTGAGAGAAGGGACTTTGGACTTGCATGGCACACACGTGCCGATCACGTGGACACATCTACAGAAAACAGCCGAGATAGGTATTCTCTGAACGAAATTCTTTTTGCGCATAAGATCTAGAATTATCCAATCGGCGAGTCCTTTGGCGTAACTCAATATTTACTTCTCCTAGTTCTTCAGGCTAGGTTATTGAATAGCAATTGTTTTCCAAAAGAAATAATTTCGTGCGCCAAATTAAAGTATTTATTCATAGCTCACCTGTCCAATTTTATGCTCAATTATAATAAAAAGAGTACTTAAGAATTAAAGTTTGAATTAACGAATTCTGTGTATTTTTCTCTTGACATTTTAGGTGCAACACAGTTGCTACTCAAGCAGCCCGTCACTTGGACTATCGGTGACAATGTTATTTTAGCTTCAACAAGCAGACGACCAGGAGAGAATGAAGAGCTCACGATAACTAATGTGTCGCATGACGGAAGAACGATAGGAATAAAACCAGCATTAACATACAAACACATCGCTATTGTTCAGACTATAGCTGGTAGAGTCATCGAGACTCGTGCCGAAGTGGGCCTACTCACTCGGAACGTTGTCGTAGAAGGTTCAGTACAACGAGAATGGAGCGATAGTATCCGAGAGTGTCCAGAAGACTTCGACCCAGATCAGTTTGCGACTCAGACGTGTTTTAATGGTCGATATGGCGATGAAACTGGCAGTGATCAGTTTGGGTCTCAAATCATGCTGAATGCAAAAGAAATGAATAAAAGATTAGTGACAGGCAGGATATCGTATATCGAGGTTAGACATGCAGGACAATCCTTTAAACTTGGTAAGTATGCCGACTTTTATTCAGGCTAATTGCTGTGTTGAGCTATGTTTGCGTGGTGTATATATCAGGTATTATTTCCTTTTTTGTTAAGTCTTGATATAAGTATTTTATAAAGGTTCTTACAAACGAACTTAACGTCACACAACATTGTTGGCCCAGCAGTGTTGGAACGCCGCACGCACCATGTTGGCCCAACAATATTCCGTTCATTTGCAAGTGCTTTTAAGAGTTTTCTCACGCTGAAAAGCAAGGGTTGTCCAGTACTCCCACAAATGTAGACATACATTTTTTAATCTATGCAATGGAATTAAAACGCTGCAATACAATAGAATACATTACAATGCTATGCATAAATATGTGGAAGTATTGGACAAGTTAGCTCTGGGGGGGGGGGGCGAGTTCGATCCTCACCGTCCTCACATACTTGTTTCGACTTCTCTCTCATCCGTGTAGCTTTAGCTTGAAATACCTTTAAAACGGGGCACTGATGGACAGGGGGAGTCAAGTGCGCACCGTCTGAAATACCAGCCTCGTAGCTGAAGGACCCACCGATATAGCAGATTTCGCATGACTGTTAAAAACTCACGGTACTTTCACTCACGGTACTTTCACGGTCACGGCACGGATTCCTCCAATCATACAAAGCAAAACATTTCAACGTCAACGTGTTACGTCATCGAACATTCAAACGGCTTCTTTTGAAGCCAATCGCAAGGCGCGCGTGCCGATTCTCATCCAATCACAATGCTTTGACACGCTAGTGTATCACGGCACGGCACGGTTCTGCAGGACACGGCACGACATGGCCGGCGTGTTGACATTGTCTAACGCAACAACCTTTACAAAATCCAATTAAAATTTGGTGTTCAATGCACGGCACGTTCACTATGTACTTTTTTTTCACAGTCATACGAAATCTGCTCTATAAAATGACTTTACATTTACAACAACTGAATCAGTAAAAAAATTTTAAATTTTCTCTTCTGGGAAATTAAATGTAGTCTCATGGAAAGCTATTTTAGTTCTTCTGCTCGACCACATGGCCGCCGTGAAAATCCTCTATAGAATCTATTTTCACAAACTAAAATTTAAAAAGAGTTTAATATTTTACAGGTCGTTATCCTATCCATTTCCATATGAGTGGTGACGTCACAGGCTCATATGTCCGTGGTTGCGCAATACACCACACCTTTAATCGTGCAGTAACAATACACGGCGTGCACGGGCTGCTGGTAGAACATAACGTGGCGTATCACGTGATGGGGCATGCGTATTTCATCGAGGATGGCATCGAGACTGGTAACACCATTCAGTACAACCTTGGTGTCTATGTAACGTCTTCTAGTAGTCTGCTCAATGTGGATGTAACTCCTGGGACATTTTGGATCACCAACCCAAACAACACAGGTGTGTGAATTCAATTCCTAAACCAGGTTAGAGTGCACGCACTAAAAGGGTGAAATATAATTAGTACTATTGAGTACTAACTGTGAACAATCTGGACTACAAAAGAAACTAGTGATGCATAAAAACTGTAACAATTTATTCATGTCGCGTATAAGTAAATGAAGAGTTATATCAGTTCTAAAAACTTTTTATTTGCTGGTAAATTACGACTGAAATAACGTTTGATCGTAGATTCACTTTAATGAAAGACTTTGTTAGAGACACTAGCATAGTTTTAAAGTACGAAAGTAAAGATAATTCAAATATAGGTCTAGTATAGCTCTAATTGCTATTTAGTAATAAGTAGTAATTAGTACTGTTTGTTTCACGGATTAAATAAGTGCGTGCACTCTACCATGGCAGATCAATAGAGAGTAAGGCTATTTATAGCAAAGTCGTAACAGTTTGGTCATTTATTAAGGCTGATTTACATGGTACAACTTTTCCCTACACCTGTCGCATGCAATCTGCTCAACGCCATGCTCACAACACCCTCCTTACAACTGCTGTTTACAACAAGAAAAAATGTTGTAGCATTTTAAAACATGTTTTAAAACCTTACGATAGTCGTAAGTCATGGCGTCAGTAGATTGCATGCAATAGTTGTAGGGAAAAGTTGTACTGTGTAAATCGGCCTTTAAAGGGAGAGGACTGCATGGTGATTTTTTAAAAAGTTATTTGTTGAGTGTGTTGTTTGTTCCTACTTACTGTTGTATTGTCTCTTGCGTCAGTTCGTCATAATTCAGCGGCTGGTGGAAGCCATTTTGGATTCTGGTACAACATGCCTGTACATCCTGGTGGGCCCTCGTACACTCCTACGGTCTGGCCAAGAAAGACACCTCTCGGAGAATTCCGCAATAACACTGCGCACTCATTTGGTCGTTATGGACTGTGGATCTTTCCAACTTACATCCCGCTAGTAACACCAACATCGAATACAGACTCGACAGCACCGGCGAAATTCCAAGACTTCCTCGCGTACAACAACTTGAAGGGCTTTGAAGTTACAGAGGTAGGAGCTGTCCAAGCTGTTAATTGTACGATGCTGGACAACAAGGAAGCAGGCTTGGAAGTGACAATCGTTAAAGCTCCATGGAGTGCGACAAGGGGTGGAGCCGTCCGGGACTCTCTAGTTGTAGGTTACAGTGGAATAAGTGGTAATAACTCTTCGTATTGCACGATGGGTGGTGTTGTCGGACCTCATTCGTCAAGGTTGACGTTGTCAGGCGTTACCTTCGTTAATTTTGATGCGTCGACTTGCGCAGCTTTGAGAGGCTGTTCGTTCTGTCGTCCTAATCAAGGTGGATGGACCGTTAAACTAGAGAAGACTAAGTTTATTCGTTCACCTAACAAGGCTGCGTTTCTTTGGCAACATGAAACAGTTTATAAAGATCTGGACGGGACACTGACAGGTATGTACCCTTAAGTACCCTTTCTGTTAGAGCAGTTTTCGTATGCGGTGACTCTTAAATGACTTCTGTATTCAAGCGTTGTGATTGGATAGCGTCTGTTTTCTCATTTTCTGATTGGTTCAGAGCGGAAGCCATTTAAGAGTCACGGTACCATACGTTTCCCACTCGTACGAAAACTGACCTAATGCGCTGAGGCGAGTCTTCAACCTTATTGTATGTGCTGTACAACCCCTTGCAAGGCTTTATGAAGTAATGTATTAGAAATTATAAAGCATTATTATTATTATTTTATTAGTACGCGCGCTGTGATTGGCCGATTAGCCGTGTTTCATTTGCCTATCAAGACATGGTTTTTCCCGGCGCGCGCGCGTCGATATTTTTGTATTTTCCCGCCTTTTCCTGTCTTGGTTTGTAGTTTCTTCTTATACAAGAGAAAAGTAATTATTTTATAAAAGAAATTAAACACGGAAGGCGTGTTTCATTTCTTAAATATCTTTTGAACTTTAGCATGCCTAACACAGGGATGAGTTAATCAAAAATACCGGTAAAGTAACTCGCGACGACCTATTATACTCTACGTATTATACTCACCAAATTGGTTCGGTTATTTCAGAAATATTGATGATATACGATTATGATTTTTTGTGATTTGCATGTAGGTGTTGCTGGGGGCAGCATCGTAGCGACCAATCAAAATCTTCCACCTCACCACTGTACCCAGTCTCCATCAGCCAGTCTTGGCGATGTACCAGGGAGCATCTGCGACGCGTCGTTAAAGTTCCGTCGCTTCGCCTGGAATCAACCACTTCCTACATCTCTTCTCTATAAAGACGCGTTGCTTAGCAACCAGTACGGTACAAGTCACATTCCTTGGGCTTCGATGCGTCTGACCCACAAGAATGGATGGATGACAACGTTGATCGTTGGAGAAAATTATAACTTGACGTTTGAAAATGCGCAACAGCTGAGTAACATTTCTTACAGGTAACCAAGGCAACAGTGTTGGTAGAAAATTTTCTTTTGGGGAAGGAGTGGGGATTATTTTGTGTAGTTTAGTAAGTTAATTCGTCACAATAATATATATCAAATAGATATACGGGTATCAAAAATCAAAATAATTAATTACTAGGCAGACTTTTACAATACGATTTATGTGACTGGAGAAGGAAACAGGCCTCACTTGCTTCCTTTGTGGTAAAACATGGTGCATCAGTAAAACTGGATCAGATCAAATCAAAATTAAATCGAATCATTGCATTTGTGCATCTAGTCTTGTAACTGGTCCTCCATCAGGAGGTTATAGCTGTTGAGGACATAAAATTGAGAGATTTTTATTTTTACGGAGAAAGGCAAACCCGGAGAACCTGGAAAAGTTTAAACCCTCGAAGTAGAGGATAGAATCAACAAACTCCTTTCACATGTGATCGTGGCACTGATGGGAATCGAACCCGGATCGCAACTATGCAACACACATGATCACTAAATGGTGTCCCATTATAGAGGCTGAACAGTTCTTATACTTAGCAGTACATTTAATATCTTTTCCACAGTGGTCGGTTCTACGAGTTTGAACAGGATGACTACGTGTTGATGACACATCCAATGAAATACAACCCTGATATCATCAAAACAACTGGGAAAATAACCAACATGTCCAGCAGTATTCCCCAACCACACCATGCGTCAACAGGTGATTGGTTTTATAGCAATCTAACGAAGGATATGACGTATATAGTGACCGGGAACAGCAGTGGTGGACTGGTAAACAGAGATATCAAACTACAGGTAAAGCAAAGGATTTACGATTTATTTGTCATGGTTACTATGTCTGTCCGTCCGTCCGTCTGTCTGTCTGTCTCAAGTTAGATGATTATCCATTAGTCGAATATTTAAAAAAGTTTTTTTTTGAGATTCTTAATAAATTAGAATTGTTGTGTTTCAGGTAATTCGCTGTTTCTATAAAAACTGCATCAAACCTATCCCACCCCCTCCCCCTGAGAAGAGACCACTACAATACCTAAAGTGGTCAGACCCTGAAAGCTGGTATGGCACAGAACAAGGCTATGGTGGCTATAACAAGCGGTTACCCGTGGACGGTGATGACGTCATCATCAAACAGGGTACGTCATATGACGTAACGTTGATCCAGTATTGACACCTTTAATCTATAGTTGTTTGTAATGAAAATCTCTATTTTTTAAAAGATTGTTATATCTTAACGGGGTTCCTGTGGTTTTCATATTTGACTTAGCACAGGAATCCCAAAGTTAACTTTAATTTCTTGGATTATTTTCATCCATTTCTTTCTCGTGGGGAGCAGGGGTTGTAATAGGTATTCCATATGTGGCATGAGCATATAGCGGTCCCTAACAATTGAATAGAAGCACTTAACAAATTTATAGCGACCCATATTTAGCCCCCCCCCTAGGATTGGACTTTTTTGAAACATTTTTTTAACATTTTTTTGAAAACTTTATATTAAAGATGAAACTCAAAAAATGAATTTAACATTTTATAGCCTGCCCCGTCCATAACCCTACACCTAACCCTCCCCTTAACGAACTTGACCACGAGGGATTACGCTGCAAAGCGTAGCATTTCTTGTGGCTTTTAAAAGTATTTTGCATTGCCAACATTAGCCAAATTTGGACCGCTGTATTCGCTTGTTAGGGACCGCTATTCGCTTGTTAGGGACCACTATTCGCTTGTAAGGTACCACTATTCGCTTGTAAGGTACCACTATTCGCTTGTAAGGTACCACTATTCGCTT